>JXTB01000204.1:72917-77195 GCA_002914805.1 Parasponia andersonii | reverse complement strand
CTTGTGATGACACATAAGTGTAAAAGTGGTTTGAAATTTGTTGAAACCGAAAAGGAGTTCAAGTGCACTTAGAATGTTCTAAGTGATCCTCTTGATGTGTATATGTGGGAATTTGGATTTCTAATTGCTATTGCAGGTTTAAAACCATGATTTTAATCATGTAGGAACATCCTAAAAATAGGGGAGGTGCTGTCCAAATATTTTTAAAATGAAATGGCACCATTTAGGAGCAAATGGACTAGTTTTACAAAATTATATGCCATTTTGGATCATTTTTGTGCTAACGATGTTTTCAATGCTACTTATTGATTTCCAAGTATCTTAAGTGAATTATAGGCTTTGGAGTCATTTTAAGATCAAGTTTCCTAATTTTGTGAAAATTTTGATTTCGGTATTGTTTGAGTATCTTGATGCATTCTTTTGGCAAAATGTGCATTTTGAATACCTATAAACAATGACAGGTGAATACCAAACCAATCTCTAGAGGATATTGACCATTTCCACAACTTATTTCTATTTAGGGCACGAGGTAAGTAAAGTACTCAACTGCAATACAAGAATTATGTGCTATATAAGTATCTATTATGTTTCCATGTTTTGCATTTATTCTGGTTATGAGTATGACCATTGGTATTTCGATTTCAGCATATATATGGTTGGGAATTTTGGTGTGGTATTATTATGTACACCATATAACCATGCATGTTTTATGAAAAAGTTTAAGAAGGGTAATATGATTTATGAAATGCCCATAGTATTATTGTGTAAAACTATTTTATCATAGAGAAGTTAAGATCAGGTAACTTTCAGAAGGTTTTGTGATACTGTTACTGGGAAGGGGGATAAATATTTACAGTTTCAGAGTGGCAGCCCCAGGAGAGGGGCAAGTGTGACAGGATTAGTCATAAGGTTTGCCACAATATTCCTCCTCCAAGTTATATAATAGACTAAACTACA
Organism: Parasponia andersonii; assembly: GCA_002914805.1. Lineage (NCBI taxonomy): Eukaryota > Viridiplantae > Streptophyta > Magnoliopsida > Rosales > Cannabaceae > Trema > Trema andersonii. The sequence goes on along the minus strand of JXTB01000204.1, from coordinate 76,238 downwards.
GTCTCGGGCCGCCTTATCTCTTGAGCTCGATGGGGTAACGATGGAATAAAGTTAGTAACGAGCCCCACTGTGGTAAGAGCCAGCGGGAGGAGAACCCATGGGATATCATTAATTCAGGAAGCCTTGCAGGCACAGTGCTGAACTGGACAGTGGGCACAAGACAGGGAAGGGTCTAAAGAAAATCATTTATACCAAAACATTTAAGCAAGCACGATCATACATTTAATTCATGTCATTGAGCAATATGTCATCCATTACTTTTCTTACTGAGCTGTAGCTCATTATAGTCTTGTGTTGCAGGTAATGAGTGAGATAACAGTATGAGCTTGTGAGTTGAAGTAGAGGCCCAACCTTGGTGTTGTACATATGGATATTTTGACCACTTGTGGGGAAGGGGGGCTAGTTTGTGTATTTTGTGATATTTTGCAGTTTCTCAATGAAGTTATTTTTAATTCGTTTTTTTTAAATACCTATTTACTATGTTTCATGGTGTAATATATGTATATACTGATCATGTATGGAAGTAAAGTCACCTATCCATAGAGTTTTAAAGAAAATAAAAAGTTCGAATTGACCCGTATTTTGGAAAAATAATTATAGGATTATCTTCCAAAAGTAACGCTTTGTAAATAGAAAGTTAATAAATTTTCACTAGGATAAAGAGGGCGTTACAAAACCAATATTGTGTCTTAGTGATTTAATATAACGCACACCAAGAGAAGATAATGAAAAGCAAGGCGGAGAGAGAATTGTGTCTTCACTAAAAATTGGCCAAAACAGTTATGTGTTCCGACTAAAAATTGACCAAAATTGTACCTAAGACCCTAATTATGCCATTATGCCTCAATTGAATAAACTTACTGTCTGCCTCTGATGAGAAGAATAGTCACACCACAACTAAAATGGAACCTAATTGAACCCCAGAAAGCCTATACCCCTAAGTAGCAAATGTATTAAAATAAAAAATATATATATATATATGAGCATTATTGGATTTTTTTTTTACCTATGCATAGGTATCAATTTGGCCAATGAAAATTTAGCATGCACATTTTTTTATTGTAAAAAGTAAGAGAGAGAAAGAGCATTAATGATGCACGTCTTTTCATGCACTTTATTATACCCATTGGATCACCATTAGATGGTGATCTAATGGCTAAAAAAAAATAGCTACCCATAGGTAAAAAAAAAAAATACCTATTGGATTGGCAACCTATATATATATGTATATAATTGTATCTTATTGATGACTTGCAAGGAAAGAAAAAAAAGTATATATATATATATAAAGTACGAATACTATCGATTCATCAACTAAAGATATCAGATCTTTTAACTTTTTCAAACTATCATCCACTCACTACTAAATAAAAGACCAACGACGTCATTTGAACCACGTTATTTTCTAAAGAAAGTGAACTAGTTGAACTTTCACGTCACGTCATTTAAAAATAACATATTTGCAGGTTCTATCACATCTCTTATGTAACAAGTGACGTGGTTAGGTCACGTACCATGTCGCTTCTATAGAAAGCGATGTGATATATTATTTTATTTAATAATACATCATTTTCTGAAAAAACGACGTGGTAAGAGGCACATACCACGTTGTTTATGCAACGAGTGACGTGGTTAGGTCACGTACCATATCGCTTCTGTAAAAAGTGACGTGGTATATTATTTTATTTAATACCACATCACTTTCTGTGACAGCGATGTGGTAGGGGGCTTATACTAGTCACTCCATTGATCCACACCTATAAAAAATACTCTATCACTACCGTCCATTGAAAATCATCAACCCCATCAAATCGTCTCCAAACCCCAATTAGAACAAATCTAAAATTTTCAATACCTTCTCATTCAAACTCTACCTATTTTAAATTTTAGGTACCTCTCTCTCTTAGTTCAGTTTCTTTAGTTTTTATGTTTTTGAAAATTTATATAATAGTCTTTTTTTGATCTTTTAGGTGCAGATTCTTGAGATTTTCGACCATCATCGATAATGCTGAGGCATAGAAAGGGAAATAGGGGAGGAGCAAAGTGACACCATAATAGTTTAGGCAATGGTTCACGATGTTGATGACTTAGTGTGGCTCGTAGAGGTGGTGTGAAATGCATGTATCATTATTCTGATCTACGAGGAGACCCGTGGGATAGTTAAGATATTTTAAATGTTGTAACCCATACCGACCGAGTACACAGGGGGAGGAAAACGACACATAGCACATCACTTCCTGGAGGAGTGACGTAGTATCCCTCAAAAGCAATATGGTAGAACCCTAATAATTGATAATTTGTGACGTACTATGTCGCTTTCTATACAAACGACGTGGTAAGCTAATATTCCATGTCACTTTCTATATAAGCGACGTAGTAAGCTAGTATACCACATCACTTTTTATACAAGAGACGAAGTAGACTAGTGAGATACCCAAGTTTCTCACATACATAATAAGCCAATAATAAACGTGTTCATATTACATAATAGACATATCATGAAACTAGTGTCAATTTTATGATAAATTGTTCATTTTGATCGTTAAATGCTTTTAATATGTATTATTATACTAATTATTATCGATGTGTTCCCATGCAGTGTAAAGGCTCAGTAACCTCAGAGAGAGAGTTTGGTGTGTGAAAAGAACAAAGAATACATTCATGAATAATAATACTATATGCACATATATTAAAAAACATGTCTGTTGATAACTTGGTCAAATAGTAGTTTTTCGGTAAAATGCATTTTTCACGCTTTTCGGAGCCAAATTCATTGTGCATTTAGCATGTCAAATAGCTTTAATTTAATATTTAGGACTCATTTCTATCATTTGCAAAAATTTTTGTTCTAGATAAGCACGAGGTGGCAGTCACTGTACTGAACTGTGTTTAATTACACTAAGCTAGATTAGATTCAGCTTAATCACGTAATGTCATCTATGTGCATTCTATTAATTGAGCAATTATACTATGTTTGCATTATCAATTAGAGTCTAATTGACTCTATTTTTATGTTTAATGATTGGTTATGGGCTAGGTTCCACTAAATTACAATAAGATTGGCCATATAGGATCATAAGTCAAAGTATGACTAGATTTCACTTTCTAAGCTAGGTTTCACCATTTTGGTCTACACTTGGATGTATAGGTTTGACTAGCGACGTGGTGAGTATGCTAAGGATATTTTAGAGTTAGATACATGGAAATTCATGAGAAAAATACCTAAAATACCCCTTAGAATTTAAGTTATGCCATTTCTTAGCCATTAAGTACTGATTTTTTACTAAATCTGGTCATTTCTTTCCTCTTCCTTCCCAGCCA
>JXTB01000204.1:41095-54033 GCA_002914805.1 Parasponia andersonii | reverse complement strand
AACACATGCTATCATTGCTCTTAAGAAACATATTTTATATATTTGAAAAATATTCATAACATAAAATAACATAATAATTTTTATAACAAAACCAAATCTATAAACATTTAGCAACCTTGGCAAACTTAAATAATTATAGAATCAACAATATAATTCGGTTTATCCTACAAATTCGTATAACTAATTAAGACATATAAACAAAGATCCAGAAAAAATATCAGAATTTATAAAAAACGATTTATTATATTTTTCATAATTTTGAATCCAAATATTGTAACCTAGTAAAACTGTTAAACTGAAAACTAGTGTATAATTATAGAATTTTATAGATTTTTTCTTAAATCAAAATAATCTAAAACTTTATAAACGTATTTTTATCACAATATAAAATATGTATAAAAATTATAGACTCCAAAATAGACCATTAGATAGCACTTTAAATTCATGAAATTCTACATCAGGATTCATATCAGCACCAAAATCAGCAAAACAATAAAGATTTCGAAAATCATATTTAATTGTAGAAATTTCCAAAAATTATGAAAATATTTGGAGACTTAATCACACATTGATAAACGTCCAGTAAAAATTTCAAGTCGAAAAGATATCAATAGCATGGGTTTTCAACGTTAATAAATAAGAATATTAAGTTTGTTAGATTCACTAATAATAAGGACAATATAAATAAAAAATTTAATAACGAATACAAATAAACTCCTATGATCATAAAAATTTTTAGAATATAATCTAACATATAAATAAACAAGTTGTTAAAATTTCGGATTATAAAAAAAATTCTAACCCTAGGTTGAATTTTGATCTAACAGCAGCAAAAATAATAAACTCAAAGAAAAAAGTTTTTTTAAATATTTATATTCTTCTTGAAAATTGAAGAAAACTAAACAAAAACTCTTGAAATCACAAATAATCTAAGGAACTATGAGAGAAAGATAGGTAGAAAAATTTAGGAGGAGGCTTAATCGTATTCTTATGAGAAAGAGAGATATATATATATATATATAGGTTTTCGGTTTAGGGTTCTTTTTTTTAAAAAAAATAAAACAACCAACATTTTTTTTAAATAAAATCAATCAATGTTTTTTTTTAAATCATATCACCTTCTTCTTTTTTTTTTTTTTAAACTAAAGTATTAACCTATTACTAGGTTTCATCAAGTCGTGGGAAACTTCCCTTTTCTCCTTTTTTGACTAAATTAGAATTTTATTTATTTATTTTGTAATAATAAGTAAATACTAACCAAATCTATAAACAAGTAACATAATAAAATAAAATCTATATATTAATACATACATAAAAAAAAATAAAATTGTGGAATCCAAACTTCACGCACGACACACTTATTTTATCATTATAAGAATAATAACGACACTAATAATAATAATAATAACAATAAACATACTTAATCATATAGATGATGTGTGCTTTATTAAAACTTAGGCATATATATATATATAAGTTTGTTATCAAATTATTTGGACTCTAAAAACAACTAGACTAAGATTTAAACAACAATAATTACTAGAATAATTCACTTAACTCAATAATAGATACAAATTAATCATATTATTATAACAATCACACATAAATGCAAAATGCATGAGAATTTATTTCTCATTAGGCACGTAGTCCAACTTAGCTTTTATTTGCGTATTCCACTGCAACCGTATTCACAAAAAGTTTGTTAGTGCATAACTGTTTCACTTATCATAACCATAAATTTAAAACACATGAAAAATAAAAATCATATTATAAGATAGACTTGATATTACAATTTCCTACCCCCTTAAAATAATTTCGTCCTCGAAATTATAACTTACAAAATAAGTTCGGAAATTTAGCTCTGATCTCATCTTCACGTTCTCAAGTTACTTCTTCCATTGCATGATAGCCCCAAAGAACCTTGGCCAATTTAATTTTCTTATTGCAAAGCTCTTTTTCCTCTCTTTCCAAAATTCGAATAGGAACTTTTTCATATGTCAGGTCTTTTCACAATTGGAGAGGTTCATATCTTAAAACATATGATGGATCAGCCAAATATTTTCTCAACATCGAGACATGAAATACATTATGTACCTCAAAAAGTCTCGGCGGTAAGGCCAATCTATAGGCCATGTCCCCAACTTGTTCTAAAATCTCAAATGGTCCAATGAATTGTGGACTTAGCTTTCCCTTTACACCAAACCTCATAACTCCCTTCATTGGTGCAACTTTAAGAAATACCATGTCTCCAACTGAAAATTCTAAGTCCTTTCGTCTCTTATCTGCATAACTCTTTTGATGACTTTGGGCTGTTTTCATCTTTTTCCTGATTCTTTCCACAACATCAGCTATTTGCTGTACAATTTCTGGACCTAAAAGTTTTCTCTCACAAACTTCATCCCAATGAATCGGGAAACGACACTTCCTACCATAAAGTGCCTCATAAGGTGCCATATCAATCGTCGCCTAGTAGCTATTATTATAAGAAAACTTTATCAATGGTAAATAGTTGTCCCATGTAACACCAAAATCCAGGATATAGGCTCTCAACATATCTTCAAGTGTTTGGATCGTCCTTTCAGATTGGCCATCAGTCTACGGATGGAAAGCAGTGCTAACATTAATTGTATACCCATAGCTTTGTGTAGACTTTTCCAAAATTTGGAGGTAAACTTTGGATCTCGATCGGACACAATTGATATAGGAATTCCATGCAATCTCACAATTTCATTAATGTAAAGGTTAGCATACTTGTCCATAGAATAAGTGTTACACGTTGGAAGAAAGTGTGCAGACTTTGCAAGTCTATCCACAATCACCCATATGGAATTTGACCTTTCCTTGTTCTTGGTAATCCAAGGACAAAATCCATAGCAATATGCTCCCATTTCCACTCAGGCACCATTAGTGGTTGCAATAAACCTGAGGGTCGTTGATGCTCTGCTTTCACTTGTTGACAAATGAGACAATACTCAACGAACTGTGCAATATCTCTAGGCATATTGACCCACCAGAAGTGCTTTCTTAAATCACGATACATTTTCATACTTCCTGGATGTATAGAATAAGGAGTCTCATGTGCCTCTCGTATGATTTCCTTCTTGAGTTTAGGAACATTAGGAACACATAAACGATCGATAAACCTCAATGCATTGTCTGAGGTGACTACAAAGTCTTTATATTTTCCAGCTTCTGCACTGTAATGAAACTTCGTCAATGTAGGATCATTACTTTGTGCGGCCTTAATTCGATCCAAAAGTGTTGATTTTACTGTCAAAGTAGCCATGTAAGTAGAATTCCCTTGATCTACTACTTCTATTCTCAAACGTTGCATATCCAAAATTAGCGGTAGAATTTCACGTATAGAAGCAACAGAGCTAGAAAATTTTTGACTTAATGCATCCGCAACCATATTCGCCTTTCCTGGATGATAGTTGATCACACAATCATAATCTTTCACTAATTCGAGCCATCGCCGTTGTCTCATATTAAGTTCTTTCTATGTGAAGAAATATTTCAAACTTTTATGGTCGGTATAGATTGCACACTTAACCCCATATAGATAGTGTCACCAAATTTTTAAAGCAAACACCACTGCAGCAAGCTCGAGGTCATGTGTTGGGTAATTCTTCTCATACTCTTTCAGTTTTTGTGAGGCATAAGCTATTACTCTTCCATGTTGCATGAGAACACATCCCAAACCATTTTTGGGTGCATCACTATAGATGACAAACCCTTCAACTCCTTTAGGAATGGCCAAAATGGGAGCAGTAGTCAATTATTTCTTCAGCTCCTTAAAAATTTTCTCACAATTATCTGACCATAGGAATTTCATATTCTTTTGGGTCAGCTGGGTTAGTGGAGATGCAATCTTTGAAAAACCCTCTACAAACCTTCTATAATACCCTGCAAGACCGAGGAAACTTCTAACTTCTTTTTCACAGGTCGGTGTTGGCCATTGTTGAACTGCTTCCACCTTACCAGGGTCAACAGATACACCATTTTTAGAAACAATATGTCCTAGAAAAGAAATTTGCTTCATCTAGAATTCACACTTCATAAATTTGGCATAAAGCTTATTCTCTTGAAGAATCTGTAAGATAGTGTGTAAATGTTGTTCATGTTCTTCTTTAGTCCGAGAGTATATCAAGATGTCATCTATAAAGACGACAACAAATTGATCTAAATAATCTTTAAATACTCGATTCATCAACTCCATAAAGGCTGTAGGGGCATTCGTTAGGCCAAAAGGCATGACCAAAAATTCGTAATGCCCGTATGTCGTTCTGAAAGTAGTCTTTGATACATCATCTTCCTTGACTTTCAATTGATGATATCCTGATCTTAAATCAATTTTTGAGAAGTGTCCAGCTCCTTGTAGTTGATCAAACAAGTCTTCAATCCGAGGCAACGGATACTTCTTCTTTATTGTTACTTTATTCAATTCCCAGTAATCGATACACAGTCTCATTGAACCATCTTTCTTCTTAACAAAAAGCACTAGAGCTCCCCATGGTGAATGACTAGGTCTGATAAACTTCTTATCTAAAAGATCTTGAAGTTGTTCTTTAATCTCTTTTAATTCAGCTGGAGCCGCATATAAGGTGTCTTAGAAATAGGCACCGTACCGGGGACCAAAACTATCACAAACTCTATCTCACGATCTGGGGGTAGACCAGGAAAATCTTCGGAAAAAACATCTACAAAGTCCTGAACTACTGGTACTTGGCTTACTGTGATCTCTTTCTTTAGCACCTGAAATACTGATGCAAGGTAACCAACACAACCTTTGTTTAGCATGTACTGAGCCTTCATTGTAGTAATAATAGGTACTCTGGGTACACTCCTAACTCCAAGGAAAGAAAAACTTGGTCCAGTCAGCAGTTGAAAGGTCACTTTCTTTTTACTACAATCAATGGTTGCGTGATTTGCACTCAACCAATCCATGCCCAGTATGATGTCGAAATCACAAATGTCTAGAAGAACAAGGTCTGCAAATATTTCTCGTCCATTAACTAGGATTTCTTACCCTTTGAGCTTACAATAAGATTCTAGAATAGCTCCTGAAGGTGCGGAAACACTAAACAATTTATGTAAAGATCCTGGTGTAGCTTCTAACTTTTTAGCAAAGGATAAGTTGACAAAAGAATGAGTAGCTCCCGAATCAAATAAAACAGAAGCAGGAACACTAGAAACAATCATAATACCTATAACACATAATATACAAAATCAATATCATGATTATAACTAAAAGATCTAGTTAGTAAAGTTTAATTGAAATAACATCATTCGAAGTATCAGCCTCTTTATATGTCATAGCATAAATGCGCCTTTGAGTTTTCTTTTGCCCACTGTTGCCACCAATGGTCTGGTTCTCCTTCCAGTCTTTGATAAAATGCCCTGACTTCCCACATTTAAAGCACAAATTAGAACCCATACGACATTCGCCTAAGTGAACCTTTCTGCACTTTTCACAAGTTGTCACCATTATTTTATTGTTATTACCACCTTTGTCGCCCTCATTATGACTTCCTTTCCTCTTTTGGTTGTTTCTATTCCAGGGCTTTCCTTTCTGATTTACGCCTGATTTTTGACTATCCAGCTGGCTAGACTTCTCATCATCTTCAGCTAAAATCTGAGCTCAATCTAAAACCTCAGCATAGGTGGTTAACTTCAGAACTTTGATCGAGTGCCTTAAGTCAGGTTTCAATCCCATTTCAAACTTCCTAGCCTTACGCTCCTCAGTGTCTACTAGATGTGATGCAAAATGGGATAGTTGTTTGAATCGACGTTCATATTGTGATACAGTCATGAACCCTTGCACTAAGTTGATGAACTCTATCTCTTTAGCTTGTCTCATAGAGTATGGAAAGTACTTCTCAAAGAAGATTTCTTTGAAACGATTCCATGTGATAGGGTTGGCTTGAGTATTGTGGATATGATCAGTCGTCTACCACCAGTGTATTGCCTTGCCTTTCATCATAAAAATAGTACACTTAACACGTTGTTGATCAGTGCACGTCAATAAACGAAAGACGTGTTCCAATTCTTTGATCCAGCCCTTTGCGATAAGTGGGTCTGTGCTTCCCTGGAAACTTGAAAGTTTCATCCTCCTGAATTGATCATAAATAGGGAGTGTTACTCCACCAGAATGAGGAGCTTGAGCAACTTGTGCATTTGGTTGTTGTTGTTGGTGCTGTAAAACGTGGTTAACAGAATTTGTTATGAGTTGCACTAGGTTGTCCACATTTATTTGCACATTCTGAGTCTGATTCCTAGCTTGACGGTGGGGCTGATTACCCGTTCCTTCCGTAGAGGCATTTTGTGGAATGTTTTGTCGTGGCGGCATCTCTAAAAAGAAAAATCTTACTAAAGACTCGTTCTAGAGTTCTAAATAAAAATAATAATAAATATGTATGATAAAAATCATATATATATAAAGAAAATATAAATAATTCCATTTCATCTCTTTTTTGTTTTTTTCACTTACCAGTTGGCTGAAAGCGGGCTTCCCATGGCAATAACCTAATTTTACCCTCTATTTTTTTCTGAAAAAAAGTCTACAGAATCGACTAAACTCTTGCTCTGATACCAACTGTTACATCCCCTAATTTAAGTATGTAGCTAAGTTAGAAAATGTTTAATTTTTTTTGTATTCATCTTCTAAAATAAAATGGGAAAAAGATCCGGCAATAATTTTTTTTCTAAATAAAAAGAAATATTTAAACTAAAAAAAGAACCTCTTATTAAAAACATTGGAAACAAAATCTTAATATTTAAAATAACCTATGAAATAAAAACACTTAATTTTTAATCCAAAAGCCAAATACAAGAAAATAAAACTTAAAGTCGAATAAAAATGTCCTATCGCCATTTAGGGATTCCACCTCTGCCGCTAGCCAACCTCCAAAGATCTATTGCTCATCTGAAAATTTTAAAAGAATGGGATGAGCTTGCACCCAGTAAGTAAATCTCATGTATGTAATGAATGTTGTGTTTTATGAATAATGTATTTTAAGAATCATAACTATGAAACCCCTTCTTTGAAAAACATCTTAATCATAAACGTTACTATTTCATAAAACTTTCGTATTTGAGCTCAACATAGTGTAATGCCAAGTCTATCAGAAGTGATGAGCCATAAACATAGTGTCATGACATGCATATGACCATGTAGCTATTCGGATCCCATATAGTTATCATACTACAATGGCTAGCATCGCAGTTTAAACATTTGTTCTTAACATGGTGACTGTAGGTCTTTCAGTCAGGTGCAGGTACACATACTCCTTTCAAGAACTTGACACACACTTAAATAAAAAGACATTATTCTTTGAACAAAATCTGGTTGCATAGTGCTTTTGAAAAATCATTCTTTGAAAATCATAATCTCTTGTGCAATTTATGCAATACTTGTGCATACTCATGTCATGATTAATATGCAAACTAATATAGCATAGTATATAACAACATATCATAATAATTATAATATCACATAATAGCATGTAAATTTACATATAAACACATAGGGCGAGATTTACTTACTTCAAGTCCTTAGAAAAACTTTATAGTGAAATACCACACAACCAACGTTGTTGAAACCACGTGCCTCTTCTTTATTCTTTATTTTTTATTATTTATGCCAAAAAGAAAAAAAAAACATTCATTATAAAAAAAATATTAACACATGCTGTCATTGCTCTTAAGAAACATATTTTATATATTTGAAAAATATCCTTAACATAAAATAACATAATAATNATATGTATGATAAAAATCATATATATATAAAGAAAATATAAATAATTCCATTTCATCTCTTTTTTGTTTTTTTCACTTACCAGTTGGCTGAAAGCGGGCTTCCCATGGCAATAACCTAATTTTACCCTCTATTTTTTTCTGAAAAAAAGTCTACAGAATCGACTAAACTCTTGCTCTGATACCAACTGTTACATCCCCTAATTTAAGTATGTAGCTAAGTTAGAAAATGTTTAATTTTTTTTGTATTCATCTTCTAAAATAAAATGGGAAAAAGATCCGGCAATAATTTTTTTTCTAAATAAAAAGAAATATTTAAACTAAAAAAAGAACCTCTTATTAAAAACATTGGAAACAAAATCTTAATATTTAAAATAACCTATGAAATAAAAACACTTAATTTTTAATCCAAAAGCCAAATACAAGAAAATAAAACTTAAAGTCGAATAAAAATGTCCTATCGCCATTTAGGGATTCCACCTCTGCCGCTAGCCAACCTCCAAAGATCTATTGCTCATCTGAAAATTTTAAAAGAATGGGATGAGCTTGCACCCAGTAAGTAAATCTCATGTATGTAATGAATGTTGTGTTTTATGAATAATGTATTTTAAGAATCATAACTATGAAACCCCTTCTTTGAAAAACATCTTAATCATAAACGTTACTATTTCATAAAACTTTCGTATTTGAGCTCAACATAGTGTAATGCCAAGTCTATCAGAAGTGATGAGCCATAAACATAGTGTCATGACATGCATATGACCATGTAGCTATTCGGATCCCATATAGTTATCATACTACAATGGCTAGCATCGCAGTTTAAACATTTGTTCTTAACATGGTGACTGTAGGTCTTTCAGTCAGGTGCAGGTACACATACTCCTTTCAAGAACTTGACACACACTTAAATAAAAAGACATTATTCTTTGAACAAAATCTGGTTGCATAGTGCTTTTGAAAAATCATTCTTTGAAAATCATAATCTCTTGTGCAATTTATGCAATACTTGTGCATACTCATGTCATGATTAATATGCAAACTAATATAGCATAGTATATAACAACATATCATAATAATTATAATATCACATAATAGCATGTAAATTTACATATAAACACATAGGGCGAGATTTACTTACTTCAAGTCCTTAGAAAAACTTTATAGTGAAATACCACACAACCAACGTTGTTGAAACCACGTGCCTCTTCTTTATTCTTTATTTTTTATTATTTATGCCAAAAAGAAAAAAAAAACATTCATTATAAAAAAAATATTAACACATGCTGTCATTGCTCTTAAGAAACATATTTTATATATTTGAAAAATATCCTTAACATAAAATAACATAATAATTTTCATAACAAAACCAAATTTGTAAACATTCAGCAACCTTGGCATACTTAAATAATTATAGATTTAACAATATAATTCGGTTTATCCTAAAAATTTGCATAACTAATGAAGACATATAAACGAAGATCTAGAAAAATTATCAGAATTTATAAAAAAAGATTTATTATATTTTTCATAATTTTGAATCCAAATACTGTAACCTAGTAAAACTGTTAAACTGAAAACCAGTGTACAATGATAGAATTTTACAGATTTTTTCTTAAATGAAAATAATTTGAAACTTTATGGAAGTATTTAAAAACATATTATAAAACATGTATAAATATTATAGACTCCAAATAGACCATTAGATAGCACTTTAAATTCATGAAATTCTACATCAGGATTTATATCAGCACCAAAATCAGCAAAACAATAAAGATTTCGAAAATTATATTTAATTGTAGAAATTTCCAAAACTCGTGAAAATATTTGGAGAACCTAATACACATTGAAAACGTCCAGTAAAAAGTTCAAGTCGAAAAGATATCGATAGCATAGGATTTTAACATTAATAAACGAGAATATTAAGTCTGTCAGATTCACTGATGATAAGGACAATTTAAATAAAAAATTTAATAACGAATACAAATAAACCCCTATGATCATAAAAATTTACAGAATATAATCTAACATATAGATAAAAAAGTTGTTAAAATTTCAGATTATAAAAAAACTTCTAACCCAAGATATAATATGTTGAATTTTGATCTAACAACAGCAAAAACAATAAACTCAGAGAAAAGAGTGTTTTTAAATATTTACCTTCTTCTTGAAAATTGAAGAAAACTAAGCAAAATCTCTTGAAATCACAAATACTCTAAGGAACTATGAGAAAAAGATAGGTAGAAAAATTTAGGAGGAGGCTTAATTGTATTCTTATGAGAAAGAGATATATATATATATATGTTTTCAGCTTAGGGTTTTTTTCTTTTCTTTTTTTTTTTAATAAAGCAACCAACGTTTTTTTTTTTAAATCATATCACCTTTTTCCTTTTTTTTTTAAACTAACGGATTAACCTATTACTAGGTTTCATCAAGTTGTGAGAAACTTCCCTTTTCTCCTTTTTTGACTAAATTAAAATTTATTTATTTATTTTGTAATAATAAGTAAATACTAACCAAATCTATAAACAAGTAACATAATAAAATAAAATCTATATATTGATACATACATAAAAAAACAAAATTGTGGAATCAAAACTTCACGTATGACGCACTTATTTTATCATTATAATAATAATAACGACACTACTAATAATAATAATAACAATAGACATACTTAATCATATAGATTATGTGTGCTTTATTAAACTTAGGCATATATATATAAGTTTGTTATCAAATTATTTGGACTCTAAAAACAACTAGGCTAAGATTTAAACAACAATAATTACTAGAATAAATCACTTAACTCAATAATAGATACAAATTAATCACATTATTATAACAATCATACATAAATGCAAAATGCATGAGAATTTATTTCTCATTAGGCAAGTAGTCCAACTTGGCTTTCATGTGCGTATTCCACTGGAACTGTATTCACAAAAATTTTGTTAGTGCATAACCGTTTCACTTATCATAACCATAGATTTAAAACACTTGAAAAACAAAAATCATATTATAAGATAGACTTGATATTACAATCAGAGCGGAGGTTTAGTCGTTTCTGAAGACTACCTACATATGTATGATCATGTGACAGAAAGCTCAGTCTGTAATGCCCAAGATTCTCACATGCATAATAGGCCAATAATAAACATGTTCATATTGCATAATAGACATATCAAGTGACTAGAATCAACTTTACAGTAAATTTCTCATTCTTTATTGTTAAATACTTTCAACTATGTGTTATTGTACTAATATTTGTCGAAGGGTTTCCATGCAGTGTAAAGGCTCAGTACCCTCAGAAAGAGAGAGCTTGGTGTGTGAAAAGAACAAATAATATGTTCATGAATAATAATACTATATGCACATGCATTAAAAACCATGTCTATTGATAACTTAGTCAAATAGTAGTTTTTTGATAAAATGCATCTTTCATGCTTTTCGGAGCCAAATTCAATGTTAATTTAGCACGTCAAATAGCTTTAATTTAATATTTAGGACTCATTTCTAGCATTTTCAAAAAAATGTTCATTCCAGGTAAGCACGAGGTGGCAGTCACTGTACTGAACTGTGTTTAATTACACTAATCTAGCTTAGGTTCGGCTTAATCACGTAATGTTAATTTTGTGCGTTCGATTAATTAGGCATTGATACTATGTTTGCATTATTAATTGGAGTTAAATTGACTTATTTTTATGTTTAATGATTGGTTATGGGTCTAGGTTCCACTAGATTACAATAAGATTGGCCATATGTGATTATAGGTCAAAGTATGACTAGTTTTCATCTTCTAAGCTAGGTTTCACCATTTTGGTCTACACTTGGGTGTATAGGATGGACCAGGAATGTGCTGATTATGCTAAGGATGTTTTTAGAGCTGGACACATGGAAAGTAAGGTACAAAATTCCCAAAATACCCTTAGAACTTAACTTATGCCATTTCTTAGTCATTAAGTATCACTTTTGGTCCAAATCTGGTCATTTTCTTCTCCTTTCTCTCCAGCCAGGACCAGAAACTCTCCCACTCATTTTTAGACTACTCTCAGCTCCCTTAACCACTTCCAAGTGTTTCCAAGTGGTAGAACTCAATTTGGAGTTCAAGAAAGCAAGATAGCTCTAAACTAGTCAAGGTAATTCTACTAGTTCTTCTTCCTAGGTTTTGTATTGTTATTTCGATTCTCCACTTGATACTACTTAAATAATGTTTCCTCTAGGTCCTCTTGAGTCCTAAGATCAATTTTAAAGCCTTAGAAATCAGTTTTGTGGAAGTAGAAGGCAAGAGCTTCAACAAAAGTTCAAACTAGTCAAGGTGAGTTTTTTTGTGGAATTTAGAATTAGTAATTTATTTTCATTGCTTTAGCTCTTTAATTAAAGCTTTTATTTGAAGAATTAAGGTCTAAGAAAAGCTTATATATGGCTGGAAAAACAGAATTTAAGTGGAAGATTAAAGTTAGTCTTAAAGCCCCAAAGTTTGCTACTTGTGGATTCAAGTGTTTTCAAGTGTTCCATTGTTAGAATAAGCTCCCCATACTTGTAATCTGATTTTATAAAATTGAAATGTATATTTTGTTGATCCCATGATGTAAATATATTTATTTCATTGCTGTTTGTGACAATAGAAAAGTGTAAAAGTGGTTTTAAACTTTGTTTAAAATGAAAGGAATTCAAGTATACCTAGGTTGCTCTAAATGATCCTCTTTGAGTTATATATGTGGGAATTGGCTTGTTGATTGTTATTACAGGTCTTAAACCATGATTTTAATCATGTGGGGATGTCATAAAAATAGGGGAGGTGCTGTCCAAATATTTCTAGAACCAAATGATACCATTTAGAAGCTAATGGACTAGTTTTTATGAAAGTAGATGACATTTTGGTTCATTTTGTGATTAGGGTTTCTTCTTTTGTAAAAGCTGTGATTCGGTCTTGTACTTGTTTTCTTTAAGCATTTTACATTGTAGTAATAATTTTAGTAATAAAATTGACATCAGGTCTTCCACACACCTTGCCATAGAGGATACTGACCCTTTCCACTATCTTTTCTACCAGACACAAGGTAAGTGAAGATTTATTTTAACTATATCACAAGAACAATAGTAAATACAAGATATTTTCCTACATGCTTATGTGTATTATTTCAATTATATGTTATTTATATTATTGTTGCAAAGCTTAC
>JXTB01000204.1:27822-39155 GCA_002914805.1 Parasponia andersonii | reverse complement strand
TACTACCACAAGTCTTAAACCTTGATTTTAATCATGTGGGAATGTCCTAAAAATAGGGAAGGTGCTGTCCAAATATTTTTAAAACCAAATGGTACTATTTAGAAGCAAATGAATTAGCTTTACAAAATTAGGTGTCATTTTGGATCATTTTTGTGCTAATGAACTAGCATTCATATTTTACTACTTTTGAATAGATTTTCAATGCTAGATACTGGCTGCTAAGGACCTTAAGTGATTTATACACTCCTTAGTCATTTTAAGATTTAGTTTCCTAAATTGGTGAAAGTTCTGATTTCGGTCTTGTTCAAGTATCTTAATGCATTCTTTTTGTAAAATGTGCATCTTGAATAATAGTAATTTATGATAGGTGATTAGCACACCAGTCTCTTGAGGATATCGACTCTTTCCACTATCGATTCCTATTCAGGACACGAGATAAGTAAATGCTTACAACTGCATCACAAGAACTATATGGAAGATGTATTTATGTGAAACTTACTTATTCCTAAAAGTTATGAAATGGCATGTGCATGCCATGTTTTTCATGCAAATGGAAACTTTTATTATAAGAGTATTTGAAAGTGTGTACCATTGTACCAATTTTATAAGACAAGTTTTAATGGCAATTGTTAGTCTGTCGGAGCTGGATAAGTAAGTCTGTTGATGCAGACTCTCCTGTTGAAGCGGGATTTGCAGATCTTATAATGTGTCTCATTGAAGCGTGACAATATTAGCGTGGTGTGGGATGCCCCTTTGATAAGGGAAGGAGTTTTCAAAAAAAACCTCACACGACGGTCGCACCTTATTTTTACTCTTAGCCAGAGTTTCCGCCCAATGTTATCACAGCCTATCGACTTACAGGACAAGCAATATGCTAAGGGGCCCAACTAAGAATAATTTTTAAGAAAAATGCATGTACTCAAATGTTTAAGAAATAAAAGGGTACAATGGAAACTTTATGAGATTTTAAAGCATTCATAAGCATGCATAGTTTTTACTTACTGAGCTTTAGCTCATTTTAGTCTTGTGATGCAGATGAGGAGGCATATTTTGGTATTGACTAGCTGGTTGCCTAGCTTGCCTTTTGTCGCCATGATCATATAGATGTAGACGAGCTTGACCCGTGTGCGACATTTTTGTTTTGAGATATTTTGGTGTAATGTAAATACTACTGTTGATGGCAAAATAGATTGGTGAAAACCTCTTTTGATTGTATATTTTGTAAAGACACTTTTAACAAGAAATGCCATGCGGTTGCTTTTGTTTAAAGGTTTTAGAAAGTTCCAAATTTGCCCACCTTTTTATCAAAACAAAAGATAATGTTTAAGAAAGAATAATACTTCATAGTTTGACTATATATGACAATATGGTTAAACTAGGGGGTGTTATAGGCTGTGTTGGGAAAAAGAAAAAAGAAGATACTTCACTTCATTTACTATAGTAGTAGGACCTTATTTGATGCTCAGCTGAACTACACCACTATTGAGAAGGAGCTCATAGCTGTTGTTTTCGCTTTCGACAATTTCAAAGCTTATCTTGTGGGAACGAAGGTTATTGTTTGCACTAATCATTTAGCAATCAAGTATCTCATTGCAAAGAAGGATGCCAAATTGAGTTTGATCAGATGGATATTATTATTGCAAGAGTTTAATTTGGAGATAAGAGATAGGAAGGCATCTGAAAATCAAGTTGTAAATCATCTGTGAAGAATGTAAATAGGAGGTGAAAAAAAAATTACAGAGCCAATTCGAGAGACATTCTCAGATAAATAACTTCTAATTGTGTAACAGGTTACTATTCCATGGTATGTAAACTTTGATAATTACTTAATTAGTGGACTACTCCTATCAGATGTGAATAGCTAGCAGTAGAAGATCTTTCATGCTATGAAAACTTATTGCTAGGATGAACCTTTCCTATATAAGCAATGTGCAGATCAGATTTTGAGCAGGTGTATCCTTATTGAGGAAATTCATAGTATTTTACACCATTGCCATTCATCTCTATATAGAGGACATTTTGGAAGTTCTAGAACGGTTGCCAAGGTCTTACAATCGGGCTATTATTGGCCAACCATCTTCAAATATGCTCATAAACTTGCCAAGACTTATGATACATGTCAAAGAGTTGGAAATATCTTACAAAGACATGAAATGCCCTTAAACAATATTTTGGAAGTAGAGTTATTTGATGTGTGGAGAGTAGATTTCATGGGAGCGTTCCATCTATCTTTTGGAAATCTTTATATCTTGGTAGATATGGACTTTATGTCTAAGTGAGTGGAAGTTTCGACGTTCCCCACAAATGATTCTAAGGTAGTGGTGAAGTTCTTACGCAAGAATATTTTCATATGCCATGGTACTCCGAGAGCCATCATAAGTGATGAAGGAACACAGTTTAGCAGTAAGTAGTTTGAAAATCTTATTGAGAAATTGAGGTTTCAATCTTACTCACTCTTATTTTGAAGATAACAAATATTTGATTTAGTACTAATAATTTAACTTGAGTGTGTGTAGTAAAATAGCTTTAAAAGTTCTAACTCAAGTTAATCAATGAATCAATCTTGAAGATAGATGTATATTGAACTTAGTAGAATCAAGCTTCAAAATAGATTATAGAAAAGAGCTTGGAGACAAGAATACAATACTTGGACTAGCAAAGGTTAAATATTTAGTTATTGTATTTGAATATAACTTTATATATAATATGATCTTAATGGCTCAAATTTTTCATAATATTGGAAATTTTCAAACCAATATAGTCAAACTTGTTTATCTCCAATTAAAATGAGAAATTTATTTCACACAAGTTTTTAAATTGATTTTTAAATTTCTATAGTCTCCATATTACATGAAAAATCAATTTATGAACTCACATTTTAAAACTAATTGAAAAAGACTTTAAATAATATTCAAAAATTCCTCCCGGCTACTTTCGGCAGAATGGCTGTGATTTTCAGCCTACCAATTCTCTGTCCAATTTTTGACTGATTTTCAAGTTCAATTGTTACAACTGCACTTTCAACCGCTAGTATTTTGGTCGACCGAGAACACACTTTCAATCTACCGAAAATGATAGATTGCTTTTTAATAAAATGGCTAGTTTTCATTAAAATCTATAAATAGAATTTTTTCTAACACTTGAAACAACTTTTGAACATCTTTACAAAGCTCATATCATATCTTTAAGTTGTTCAAATCAATTTTTGTGATCCAAATATTTAAATATACTTTTTTCACAAAAATCAAATGAGTCAGACTAGATCATATCTTGTATTTATACCTATTCTCTCAAAGCTTAACTTTTATCAAATACTTTCATTTAAGAGAGATTCTAGTTAAGAGATTCAATAAAAATCAAAATTGTAATTGTGAGACGAGGTTACCACCGGAGTCTAAACAACCCGATTTAGGTGAGCTTAACACTTGAGTCTATCAGAGTCTACATAACCCATGAGTTGGTGAGATTGACAAAATTGTCTAAACAATCCGTATAGGTGAGGTTGTCAATAGAGTCAAAACAATCCAAGGTTAAGCATGATAGAGCCGGAGTCAAGAATTGTAAAGACATGGATGACCCAACGAAGAATTCACTCTATTTGTAAAAGAGTCGATTAAGCCCACAATCTTGATCCGAATAATGGAAGCTCAAAGCAAGTTGCCAAGAACCGAGGATGTAGGCAAATCGTCGTATTTATTGAACCTCGTAAAAACTGAGTCTGTATTTTTTCTATCCCTATATTCCTTACTTTATTACAGGCTATTAAATTGAGTGTTTTATATTTAGTATATTTAATATACTGGATATTATTGTTATTTTCTTGCTATCATTGTTTACTTAGCCCCAAGGTTTCAAAATAATGGTCTATGGTTTTACATAGTTGAAAAATTTCTTGAAAAGTTTTAAAACTTAATTCACCCCTCCTCTTGGGTACCCAATCTTGGGCTAATAATTAGTATCAAAGTTTGGTGCTCAATTTTAAAGAGTTAACCATCTCAAGATTGTATACCCAAACAATTTTCAAAATATTTAAAATAAGGGGTTTTCAACTAGACTAAAATTTTTTAATGGTATTAATTACAATATTTGGAAAATTACCATGCTTAAATTTCTTAAATTTATTGGTGATGATTTATTAAATATTGTTGTTCAAGGTCCATATATTCCTAGAAAAAGAATTGATAATAAATTTATTGAAAAAGAATTGGATAAATATGATGATTTTGACAAAATCATGTTTTCTAGGAATGAATGTTTTTTTAATTATTTGTTATGTAGTATAGATATAAATATTTATAATAGTGTACAATTGACTACTAATGCCCATGACATGTGGAAAATACTTAAAAGCTCATATACCATCACAAGTCAAATAAAAGAAGGCGATATAGAAGATAAGAAGAAAGATAAGAAAAAGAAAGTCATTACTCTCAAATCTTCCATGCAAGAAGAAGAAATCAATGCCGCTTAGGATGATAGCAATGATAGCAATTTGGATGATGAAGTTCGAGCGGACAACATATGCTTCATGGCTATCAATGATGAGGTAAAATCTCTTGAACTTAATGATAACTTACTTGATGATTTTGACAATAAAAGTGATGAAGAAGAGTTAACATAAAATAAGATATGTGATGATTTTAATGAATTGCATGATAACTACAAATTGCTTATTTTGAAAAATAATACTCTTAAGAAGAAATTATCTCTTTTATCAAAAGAACTTAAGAAATTTTCAAAGGAAAAGAAACTTATTTTGACTTGTGATATATGTATATCTTTGAAACATGAAAATACTTCTTTAGATAAAATAGTTTTTGATTTAACCAAAACTATCCACACTTTTACAAATGGAAAGAAGAATTTTGATTTAATGCTTGGTGGACAAATATGTGTTTTTGATAGTGGAGGTATAGGATACAAACATTTTGTAAAACAAAAGTATCATAAAATTTATTTTGTCAAAGTAACATCTAGTAATGACTTAAAATATATTTGCAGTTTTTGCAATCAAGATGGACATACAAGGTTTTCATACTCAATTAAAAAAAAATGCATATTTTGGTATAAAATAAAAATGGGTACCGAAGAATTCAAAGACTAACCACCAAGGATGATATGAACCCCACCAACAATCGTGACGAAGCCCAGCACCAACTAAGGAATTCGAACCCAAGTTCACCAAGTCATAAGAATGTTGAGTCTTGTCCCGTACCTAGCAAGATAAGAACCAAGAACTACGATAGATTAAAGACGACACTCCAAGAATCCTCAAGAATCACTCAAGAATCAATGGGATAAGTCTAGTTGTTTTGGACGCCACAAGAGTTAACTTGATAAGTTCAAGAATCTTCTCAAGAATGAAGAAAACACGATTAACTTGCAATATTATTAATCACTCTCCTCTAAAAAATGTACAAGGTTCTCTCCTTTATATAGGAGTCAAATTTAACCCTAATTTAAGGTAAACTAATTTTGTTTTAACATGTGGCAACCCTCCTCAAAAATTAAAACAATTAAATCCAAAAATAATTAAATCTGAATTAAAGAAGTTTCCTAAAAGTACAAATACATTTTTAAATGTGTAGACTTTAGTTGGACTCTTCTAGAACATTAATCATAGTAACTAGGCTCTCTTGGAGCTGATTTGGGCTTCAATCAGGCCTCCATGTATTAGCCATCTTTTCAATATATTGAATTAGCCTATTTAATGCCTTTTTGAGCCTCTTGGCTTTAAGTCTTGTGATCGACCCACTTGGCAAGCTTAATAGATCACGTGATTGCTGTCTTTTACTTCTTCTGATCCCCGTGAATGCTCCTCATCTTGCATGTGCCCACGTGAACGCTCCTCCTCTTGCATGTGTAGTTGAGCAGTAGCTTCATTTGCATCATTCTCCCCTTCTTGAAAAAGATTTGTCCTCAAATTATCACCGTTATGTTGTTGATGGCTCGGCAATCAACACACATCCTCCATGTCCCATCTTTCTTAAGAACTAATAACACTGGAACTATACAAGGGCTCATGCTTTCACGCACATATCCCGTCTCTAATAATTCACCTACTTGCCTCTGAAGTTCCTTTGTCTCCTCAGGATTGCTCCTGTAGACTGGCCGATTTGGAATTAATGCACCAGGTATGAAATTAATCTGATGTTCAATCCCACGAATTGGAGGTAAACCATGAGGAATTTCTTCAGGAAATACATCTTCAAACTCCTTCAAAAGAGAAACAATATTGTTTGGTAAAGAACCAGTGAGATCATCAGTACATAAAAAAGCCTCCTTGTACATGAAAACTATAAAGTGCTGTTGTAAAACTAAAGCTCTTTTGATCTCACTTTTTCTTGCAACGAAATTGTATTTTTCCTCTCTTACACACAATAAGGTTGCATTACTCTCTTTTTCTCTTTTACCCTCACTCATGGTTTTGCTTTTCTATTTTTCTCTCATCCCTTTTTCTTTTCTCTCATTTACAGCCTCTCTCTCTTTCTCTTTTCTCTTTTCACTCGCTTTTTGCATCTTTAGTTGGTCTTCAAGGACTTGTTTCGGAGTCAATGGTACAAGTGATATTGGCTACTTTTTAACGGTAAAAGAGTACTTATTGGTGAAACCATCTGACTCGCCAATCTTACTGTCATGGTCTTCCCAATAAAATATGACATGCATGCATAGGCACCACATCACAAAGCACTTCATCTTCATACTTGCCAATAGAAAATACCACCAAAACCTATTTTATATCCTTGACTTCTCTACAATTGTTCAACCACTGAAGCCAGTATGGGCGTGGATGCTTTATAGTAGGTAATGCTAATTTCT
This sequence comes from Parasponia andersonii, assembly GCA_002914805.1. Taxonomy (NCBI): domain Eukaryota; kingdom Viridiplantae; phylum Streptophyta; class Magnoliopsida; order Rosales; family Cannabaceae; genus Trema; species Trema andersonii. The sequence goes on along the minus strand of JXTB01000204.1, from coordinate 32,336 downwards.
CCACTAATTCAGTACTAGCTACATTGGTGTAACTCCCTCCATTAATTATGATGCTGCAAACTTTATTATTCACAAAACATCGAGTATGAAACAAGTTCTCCCACTGGCTATTGTTTTCTTCCTTAACTTGCATACTAAGTGCTCGCCTCGCCTCTAATGATTCTCTTTCTACAGCACATTGCCCTTCATAGTCATCTTCAAGTAGTGGTATGTCATTATCTTCATCTTCTCATTCATCGTCCATCTCAATATCCCCTTGAGTATTGATCACTATCAGCCTTTTGTTTGGATATTGCCTAGCAATATGACCCCTTCCTTGACATTTAAAACACTTAATATCATGATTTCTAGAAGCAGCAGATTTGGTGTTACCTTGTTTCAGTGCCACATCTTTTTTTTTCATCCTTAGAAGTCTTAGACTTAGGCGTAGCTGATGGAAATTCGTCCCGTTTAGGGGCTGGTCTCCATGAGTTTATAGGAGCTGAGCTTGGCCCCCTCATAGGAAAGTTCCTCCATTTCAATTGTTGCTCAACTTTGTTATCTTGATGCAGCATATCTGTCAGCTCTACAGAATGTTGCATCCCTACCACGTCCGCTATCTCTCTATTTAAACTGTGTAAGAACCTAGCCATGGTAGCTTCTCTGTCCTCCTCTACATTTGGTAGGATCATAGCAACTTTCATCTCCTTGTAGTAATCATCTACACTCTTGGATCCTTGAGTTAGATGCTGTAACTTGTTGTATAGCTCCTGATGGTAGTAGCTTGGAATGAAACATCTTCTCATGATTGTTTTCATTTCATCCCACATCTCAATAGGGCGATCTAGATTTCTCCTTCTTTCTTTCAACAATCGATCCCACCAAACAACAGCATAATCAGTGAATTCAATTGCAGTAACCTTTGCCTTTTTAATCTCAGAATAGTGGTGGCAATCAAAGACGATCTCTATTCCCTTCTACTACTCTAGATAAGCTTCAAGATTGTTTCTACCTTGGAAAAATGGTATCTTCACTTTAATACCTCCCAAGTCATTATCTCACCTAGGTCTACCCATCCTAGCTTCTCTATTCCCATAACCACGCCTAAACCTGCCCCTATTTATTGTTGGTTCATCCACCTCCTCCCATTCCTCTACATCTTCATCGTCACCCCATTGCTCCTCTAGTTGTACTCGCCTAGTTCCTTGCCTAATGGGAGCATTTTGAGGCTATTCCATGACTGTTTCTCCTTCCAACCTATCAATTCTCTCATGAATTTGTTCTAATTCAGCTCTCATCATTCTTCTCATCTCTCCCAACAATGCTTGTAATTATAAGTTTGAAATAGTTGGTTATTGTACCTCTTTGGTTTTGTTACTCTCTTGATTTTGTGACATATTGAAATCTGCAAAAGCAAGGTTAGGACATCACAAGCACTCTTTCCTTACATGATTCACTCACTCGCATGTTTGGCACTCAATGGCTTTTACCCTCTTATGTTCTCACCACTCTTGCTTTTTTCCACTCGTTATGTTTTCCTTTTCACTCTTAATCAGATTTAAGAATACTCCAGTGGCAATTCAATATGATAAATAACTAGATCAAATCACAATATTCACAAGCAATTCTCAAGAAACTGATGCAAGAAATATGCGTAATAAGAATTCGTCAGTTTCAGCAATACCTCAAAATTCGCACAATTTTCTCCCAATTTTTTTTTTTAGGATCTGCATCCCCTTTCTTTCTTTTTTTTTTCCTACTAGAAACCAGAAACAAATACTTTGAATCAGACTAGGATATTGAGAATACAAAACTTGAATGGCTTAATCAAGATAGGATTCGGCCTCCCTAGTATAACCTCAATAACTTGGACCCCAAGCAAAAGCAAAGAGACCCTAGTTGGCTCAGATTAGGAAACCAAATAATTTGAATACCCCTAAAGCAATAATTTTGGCCAAGAACAAAGAGTTTGATCAAATTGGGAAACCTCGTATCCTTAATTCACAAAATTTCGGCCAAGAACAAAGAGTTTGAGCAGATTGGGAAACCTGGTATCCTTAATTCACAAAATTTCGGCAAAGAACAAAGAGTTTGATCAGATTAGAAAACTTGGTATCCTTAATTCACAAAATTTCGGCCAAGCACAAAGAATTTGATCAGATTGGGAAATCTGGTATTCTTAATTTAGAAAATTTCAGCTAGTCACTATTTTTTTTTTGTAACCCTAATTCAAGAATCAAAGGAATAGTAAATGATATGGCCACCAACAATGGTGACAAAGCCTAGCACCAACAAAGGAATTCGAACCCAAGATCACCAGGTCGCAAGAATGTTGATTCTTTACCCATTACCCAGCAAGATAATAACCAAGAACTACGATAGATTAAAGATGCTACTCCAAGAATCCTCAAGAATCACTCAAGAATCAATGGGATAAGTCTAGTTATTCTGGATGCCATAAGAGTCAACTTGATAAGTTCAAGAATCTTCTTAAGAATGAAGAAAATATGATTAACTTGCAATATTATTAATGACTATCCTCTAAAAATGTACAAGGCTCTCTCCTTTATATAGAAGTCAAATTTAACCCTAATTTAATGTAAACTAATGTTATTTTGACATGTGGTAACCCTCCTCAAAAATTAAAACAATTAAATCCGAAAATAACTATCTGAATTAAAGAAGTTTCCTAAAAGTACAAAATATTTAGAAAAACATGTAGACTTCAGTTGGACTTTTCTAGAACCTTAATCATAGTAACTAGGCTGTCTTGGATCTGATTTGGGCTTAAATTTGGTCTCCATACATTAGCCATCTCTCTAATATGTTGAATTAGTCTATTAAATGCCTCTTTGAGTTTCTTAGCTCTAAGTCTTGTGATCAGCCCACTTGGCAAGCTTAATGAATCACGTGATTGCTGCCTTTTAGTTCCTCCAAGCCCACGTGAATGCTCCTCCTCTTGCATGTGCGGTTGAGCATTAGTTTCATTTGCATCAAAGGACCCAAAGTTAAGTAGGTAACAAAAATCCAAATTTGAATCTTTATCGTAGGTTTAAGCAAGAAAGTGGGCACTCAAAAAATAAAACCAATTACTTCACCAAGCTCTTAATTTTTTCAAAGAAATGATGGTGGATATTTCATTTTTGGAGACAATACAGAAAGGAAGATCATTAACATAAGTGATATTTGTAATATTTCTTTACCTATTTTTAAGAATGTCTTGCTAAAAATATAATATGCTTAATTCTTGTCAACTATGTTTTGAGAGTTATTGAGTTTTTCTTTTACTTTTAAAATGTTTAATTTGAAATTTTGAACAAATGAGATTATATCTTTTGATAAAAAAAATTTATTTTTATCATTAATAAAATATATATTATTATGAAAAAGTTTTTAAGTCAAAATAATTTTTTTGTTTTAAAAAGAAAAATGTCTTTTTTATTATGGCATATTAGATTTAGACATGCTAATATGGTTACAATTTCAAAACTTTACTAACGGAATCTTGTTATGACTTACCCAGACTAATCTTTGGAAATAACAAGATTCATAAAGTATGTCACTTTGGAAACTAAGTTAATTATTTTTTAAAAATATTATGCTTTTGAGTTAGTTGATAATTTTTCAAAAATATTTACATGACTTTCTTTAATGGTTTCAAAATTGCTAGATCACATGCAAATATTTTACTAAAATATTATTAGGCCAAAATCATCAGAACTATTTGTTATATTTTGAACTAGATGTTGATTAGACTTATTTTGAATAAAATACCATTATGAGTTTTGAAATGATCAAAAACCCGACATTTGTCATTTTAGAGTCTTTAGATGCAAATATTATTTTTTAAACACCAATGACAGTTTGAAAATTTTAATTCAAAATCTAATATTAGAAATTTTCATAGTTACTCTTCTACTAGTAATACATAAAATATTTTTTCAACAAAAAAACAAAGTAGTAGATGAATATATACATGTAATATTTGATGAAACTAATGATTCCTCCAAGAAGAAAAGTATAGATGATATTGTTGTAAGTTTGGTATTAAGCTTGGATGATTGAAGTTTAAAGACAAATCAAAAGATGATATTTAAGTCTAACCTCAATACAAAGAAGATGAAGATCTTTTAAAAGATAGAATCCTCATCAATCAATCAAGGTATGTCTTCTTAAAAAAAAATGAGTTCAAGTACTTGAAGATATCGAAATAAAGAAAACTTAGTATGTTGATTATAATGAACTTTCTTAAGTTGTCCTTGTTTATATATTATTTTTTTTGCATTCTATGTTCTTCAAAATGATGAATTTTCATGGTATTAGTTTTGAGTTTAAACAATTTTCTTATTTTTTAAACGAAACTTTTTGAAAATCAGTAAAAATAGGGTTTTTGGCAGGCCGAAAAAGTTGTTTTTGCTCTACCGAAAACTTGCTATAGGCAGTATATTGAATTGTTTTCAGTAGTTTTTAATCATCCTCTTTTATATTTTTCATGGTTCATTTGAATTTTTATTTATGAGCTTAATATTGACTAA
>JXTB01000203.1:682251-694280 GCA_002914805.1 Parasponia andersonii | reverse complement strand
GAGAAGGTGGATCTATCTCTAGATCACCCTTGCTTGATGGGTCAAAGTACCTATATTGGAAAGCTAGAATGAGAGCTTTCTTGAAGTCTATTGATGAAAGAGCTTGGATGTCTATTATGTATAGATGGTCACTTCCAGTTGAAACTGATGACTAGGGTAAGGAAATTAAACCTGAAAAGAAATGGTCAACTATTAAATATGATTCAACCAATTGAAACTTTAATAGGATAAATGCAATTATGGCCTTTATTAATGTTCATCAATTCAAAGTGATTTCAAATTATACTATTGCTAAAGATGCAAAGGAAAAACTTGAACAGAAAAATCAAGGAACGGAGTCAGTTAAACAATCTATATTTAGTATGATTCCAAGTTAATTTAGAAATCTATATATGCTTGAAAATAAGACTATTTCAAATTTTATTCTAAGATTTGTGATATATCTAATGAGTCTTCTTTCTTAGGCAATGTTTACTCTAATGCTATGTTGGTTGAGAAAGTTCTCAGATCTTTATCCAAAAGGTTCAGATAAAAAATTGCAGCTATTGATAAATACAGGAAGCTGGAGGACATTGACTCATTGGTTCCTTGATAACTTATGAAATGAACTTCAAAGTTTGACACAAAAAGAAGAAAAGCTCCAGTGTAGCACTAGTAATAGTTAATGAGATAGAGGATCTGACAATTGAAGGGAATAAAGATTTAGATAATGAGACCCTAGCTATGTTAACCATAAATTACTCAAAGTTTCATAAGAAAAATATGAATAGTGGTTTCTAGTCACATTTGTTGAACCTCGTAAAAATAGTATTTACGTTTCTCTATTCTTATCTCTTCAATTTACTTACCCTAAGCTTGTGCTTATTGCTTAGCTATTTTTACTTGATATTATTATTACATGCATAATTTACTTGCTTATTTTGAAAAAGTTTTTAACTCCCTATTGAGTTAGCTATTTTTGGGCTAACAGTCTGAATACCCTAGATAGGGTACTGTAAGTTTGAGCACCCTGAATGGGGGTACCGTAAGTCCGTCGGCCACGTAGGTATAGTGAATGCATTAGAGAGAAACACAGCTCAGCCTACAGCAAACAACACTAGAGTCAAATCTAATAGAGACACTAGTCATAGACGAAAAAGAGTATAGTGCAGAGAACATGGTACTTTTCATCACATTCAAGTGGAATGTGCAAATAAAGAAAAAAGTAAATGTACCTACTTTGAGTGTGAGTGAAATAGAAACAAAGGAGCGAGAAAAGGACTCTGATGTAACGAGGAATTTTGTGGCATTTATTGCAAAATTCAAAAAAGGAGATCAATGTCTAGATAATCATCACAAAATTTCCAACAATGATCTTTCTAATGATGGAAATGAAGTTAGGTTCTCAAACCCTGATCAGCAACATGCTTATCAAAATACGTATGATCAATGGTTGAGAATAACTAATAAAGCTAGGGTCCAAGTAGCTCTCATATGTAGCCTCAAGGAAGATAAGGAAGGATGTGAGAAAATGCTTACTGATTTGAGAGCAAGATTATAGAATTCATAGGACCAGCTTATCAAAACTTAGAAGGAACTTGATGAATCCAACAAAAAGATGTTGTACCTAACAAAAGGATCAGAAAAATTGAGTTAGATGCTTGGAGTTGGACAAAACCTAACAAATAAATTAAATCTGGAGTACACTAGTGAGAGTCCTGTTTCACAAAAATGAGTATTGCAACATAATTCTTTTGGGTTCTAGTGAGAGTCCTGTTTCTCAAAAATGAGTATTGCAACATAATTCTTTTGGGTTCAAGAGTAAACTGGAGCTAGAAATCGGTGAGTGTTCTAAGCTCATCCTAAAGTGATAAAATTGATTCTCATTTGCTATTTTTGTGGGAAAAACAGGTCATATACGCCCAAAATGTTTCAAATTATTGAATTTTTTGAGAAAAAAAGCTAAGCTGACCATAAAAAACAATGGAATAGAAGAAAAGAAGTCAATTCAAAAAGTTGGTATTTTGATAGTGGATCCTCAAGACATATGACTGGAAATAGATTATTTTTAACTGATTTTTATGAGAATACTAATGGATCTATTACTTTTGATGATGACAAAAAGGGACAAGTTCTTGGTGTTGGCAACTTGTATGTGCTACTTCTAAATCTTAAAAAAGTGTTGTTGGTGGAAGGATTGAAGGTAAATTTGATCCGTATTAATCAAATGTGTGATGACCACTTTTCAGTATAATTCAATCAAAAGAGGTGCCAAATAGTCGTGGTGAAAGTATATTGACTGGACATAGGTCAAGTGATAATTGCTACACATTTAGCAATGTCAAAACATGCCTGAGAGCTGTTGTGATAGAAATTGAATTGTGGCATCAAAAATTTGATAATTTTAATTTCACCGACATGATCAAAATTATCAAACATCAAGCGATAAAAGGAATTCTGTCCTTCAACCACCCAATATCTCATTTGTGGGACCATGTCAAATGGGAAAGCAAATAAAGAGTCAATACAAGTCAATTCCAACACTTTGTGACAAGTAGGTGTTTCGAACTCATGCATGTGGATCTTATGGGTTTGGTTTGAACTGAAAGTGTAGCTAAAAGAGGGTACATTTATGTATGTGTCGATAATTATTCTCATTTTATATGGGTTGATTTTATTAGAGAAAAATCAAACATATTTCAGGTATTTAAAAATCTTGTCACTAGAGTACAAAATGAGAAACAATGGAAAATTAAAAAGTTTGTTAGAATTAGGAGTGATCATGAGAAAGAATTTGAAAATATCTTGCATGTTAATTTTTGCAATGAATTAGGTATTTCTCATAAGTTTTCAACTCCAAAAACACCGAGCAAAATAGGGTAGTTAAGAGGAAGAACAAGACTATCCAAGAGATGTCCAGAGTTATATTGAATAGCAAGAAATTCCCTAAGAAGCTTTGGACTGAAGCTGTAAATACAGCCTACTATCTCAACAACTATGTGCATTTGAGACCAAGTACAAGACAAACACCCTATGAGATTTGGAAGGGTAACATACCTAACCTTCACTACTTGCATATGTTCGAATCAAAGTGTTATGTTCTTAATGATAGAGCACTTAGGAAAATTTGATTCAAAAAGTGATGAGGGTATATTTGTTGGGTATGTTCAGAACTATATAACCTTTAGAGTCTACAACATTCATACTCAAACTGTTACGGAATCAATAAATGTTGTTTTTGATGATAAAGATGATTTCTCTGAATGTTCTCAAGAAGATTCGGTAGAATCGATCACTGATCTATCACAAGATAAACAAGAAGATTATACTGATAAAATAGGTGACAAAAATGATCAGATAGGTGATCTATTAGGAATTATTTATTCAGATGAAACAAATGGTAAATAGGTACAAGCTCAACAAAAGAAGCCTAGAAGAGGACCACCTTCATGAATCCAAAAGGCCTATCCTTTGGACAAATTTCTTGGTGATCCTAGTGACGTCTTGTCACTAGAAGAAGAAACATGAGTAAGGTAAGTCATTTTTATTACCTATCTTAACATGAGCCAAAAAATATAAAAGATGCTCTTGTTAATGAACATTGAATCTTGACTATGTGAGAAGAACTTCAGCACTTCATTAAGAATGATAAGTGGACATTAGTTCCTAGGCTAGCTAACAGATCATAAAAACAAAATTGATTTTTAAGCATAAAGCTGATGAGTTTGATAATATGGTTAGAAACAAAGCTAGGTTCTTTGTTCAAGGTTACGCTTAAGTTAAAGACATTGATTTTAATGAAACTTTCACACAAGTTGCTAGATTAGAATCTATTAGATTTTTTTCTAATTGTTGCTTGTATTTTAAATTTTAAAGTCTATCAAATAGGTGTCAAAAGTGTCTTTCTAAATAGACTTTTAAATGAAGATATTTATGTAAAGTAACCTACAAGTTTTGAGGATCCATATTATCCAGACCCTGTATGCAAGCTTAAAAAGGCTTTGTATAGTCTGAAGCAAGCTCTAAGAACTTGTAAGAGATATTGACTACTTATTTTCTTGACAAAGGATATCACAGAGGTGGGTCGGATAAAACTATGTTCAACAAAAGATGAAATAGGTATACTTTGTGCTCAAATTTATGTGGATGATATCATCTTTGGCTCCACATTTGAGAAGCATATTCACAATTTTGTTAAATTAATACAATCTGAATTTGAAATGAGTATAGTTAGAGAACTAAATATATTTTTAAGCCTTCAAATCAAATAATATGACAATAGTATTATTGTCTTACAAGAAATATATACCAAGTCCATTGTCAAAAAGTTTAGTTTAGATTCCTAAAAAACAATCAAAACTCCAAGGAGCACAAAATATTAAGTTAAGTAAAGATGAAAAAGGAACTATCATTGATCACACATTGTTTAGGAATATGATAGATAGCCTGTTATCGCTGACAGCTACTAGACCTGACATTTGTTTTAGTGTGGTGCTTGTGCTCGATATCATGCAGATCCTAAAGAATCACACCTTGAAGCTGTGAAGAGGATTTTCAAATATGTCAATGGCACTTCAGACTTTGGCATTTGGATGAACAAAAACACTAAACCTTTTCTTGCAGGATCTTGTGATGCTGATTGGGCAGGGAGACTTGATGGTAGAAAGAATACTTTGTGTGGATGCTTCTACCTAGAAAATAATCTTATTGCATGACACAGTAAGAAGTAGAATTCCATATCACTCTCTATAATTAAGGCCAAATATATTGCAATAGGTAGTTGTTGTACTCAACTTCTTTGGATAAAGCAAATACTCAGTGATTATGGAATCAAGCTTGATACTGTAACTATTTTTTATGACAATACAAGTGCACTAAATATTTCAAAAAATCATATTCAGCACTCTAGGACAAAGCACATAGATATCAAACATCATTTCATTCGTGATTTACTCGAGTATAAATTAATGAGCATAAAACATGTTTTAAATAGAAAAATAATTAGGTGACTTGTTTATAAAATCCTTAGCTCCCCAAGATTTGAATCATTACGTAGGGCTATTAAAGTTTTCTCTATTTCTTAAAGAGTTTTTGACATGTGTTGAGTAACTTAGTCTTATATATTCAATAAAAACAGGGAATACTTATTGTGTATATTGAGTAGTTCAAGTGACTATTAGCTAATGATGACTGAACTGTCTTATCTCTGATTTGTCACTTATGATTTTGTTTGCTGGTTGAAATTCTACTTGTGATTATCCTTTGCTTATTGATTTCATTCGTTATGAATAACATGTTTTAGCACGTCTTGACTTAGAAGATATTATATTTCTTGTGACTAGACAGGTTTGACATAAACTTGAGATATTAGTGTACCTAGATGAGAAATAACTACCTCTCATCAGGTGTGAAAGCTGGCCTTGAGTAATCATTTAATTTGTAATAACCTCTATGTCTTGAATGATCTACCAAGAAAGAGGGCTACCTTTTGGGATATGTGCATCCATTGATTTGGGTTACTTTAGAATGATAAGTTTCCCCACTTCCAAAAATGATTGAGAAAAATAAAATGAGGAAAAGAATTAAGCAAAAGTGACAGTACTGGTTTGCAAAGCCCCTTCTTCACCCGAGTTCAAGACTCTTTTGAAGAAGACATACAACTTCTCTTTCTATACTAAGAATCTGTAGACTCACTATAAGAATTTTGTGAGCAAACGTCATGTTTATCCCAAGAAGAAAGTGAAAATTTCTGACTTCAAAGAATAGGGGTTACCAACATTGATTACTATAAGAAGATGGATCAACAACGTTCAACATTTAAGTCCTCCATGCCTTACAGTTGTCCAAGAGTTCGAAAATCCATCAATGATCCAGATCATCCAATGTTCTCTAAGGTATATTTTTCTAGTCACATAATTGAGATTTCTCCTGCTATTATATAGGAATTTCTTGGTTTTAAACCCACTGATGGGTCATAGACTGGAGAATTTGATCTAGATGTAGCAATTGAGTTAAATGTTAAAGCTTCTACTTGGCCACAGTCCAATTCCATTCATGTTCCTTGTCTGACACTAAAGTATAGAATGCTTTACAAGATAGCGCATACCAATTGGTTTCCTAGGAAACATACTTCTACTATTAGAGAGACATGCAAAGTTTATCTATGCTTTAGGCACTGACAAACCAGTAGACTTCGGGATGTGGACATTTGATGCTATTGTTGCAAGTGGCCAAAGTGAAGCAACAATACAAATTCTGCCATACCTTTGTTTTATTCAAGCTCTCATTAACGGCTATTCTCCAGATGAGTTCATGAATGAAGTATCAATGAATCTACCCTACCCCACTGACTATGAAGATTTTTCAAAGTCATTGTGAAAGTGCTCGAAGTATTGCCATAGCTGCTACTCCTCCAATTTCCAAAGAATTGAAGACTTTAGGTCTCAAGCCCAATTCTTGGTAGTACAAGTTATTTGCTAAGTGTGAAGAAGCAATGCAAGCCACCAAATATGAAGCCGCTCAGAGATAGAATGTCAAACACCAAATTGCCCAGTTTGAGCGGATGATGGTAGCTAAATGGTTGGCAATGATTACTCACTTTTAGATCCCCTACTCTGCCTATCCGACTATTGTGCTTGATCATTCGTCTGCTCCAACTTCTACTCTTGTTACAACTCAGGAAGAGCCTGTTCAAATTGTAAATCTACCTAAAAAGAAAAAAAATTATGGGTGCAATTGGGTGTTAACAGTAAAGTGTAAAGCTGATAGAAGTATAGAAAGATACAAAGCATAGCTAGTGGCAAAGGAATTTACACAAATCTTTAGGATTGACTACTAAGAAACATTCACGCTAGTGGAAAAAATCAATTCAATTCGGGTCCTACTCTCTCTTGTAGTTCATTCCAACTGGCTTTTACATCATAAAGATTGCTTTTCCAAGTGAGGAGTTAGAGGAGGAAGTGTTGATGAAGCTACTACTTGGTTTTGAAGAAAAGCTATGGAATGTAAAAGTTTGTGAATTGAAGAAATCAGCCTCAAGTAATCTCTAAGAGCTTGACTCGAATGTTTTGGAAAAAAGTGATGATTCTTGGTTATTATCAAAGCCAAGCTGACCATACTCTCTTTTTCAAACACTTGAGTGATGGTAAGATTGCTATCTTAATTGTCTATGTAGATGATATAATCCTAACAATAGATGATAATATTTAGTTGAATAAGTTAAAGAAGGCCCTTGCTAGTGAATTTCAGATCAAAGACTTGGGTTCATTAAAATTCTTCCTTGGGATGGAATTCGCTCGATAAAAAAGAAGGGGATAATCATATCTTAACAGAAATAGGTTCTTGATTTACTAGGAGAAATCAGCATCATAGGATGCAAAGCAGCTGAAACAACCATAAAACTGAACTTAAAAGCTATAACCAGCAAAGGTCGAAGAAGAAGTCGACAAATAGAAGATAAACATCTAGTGGACACCTACTGTGGGACCCGTTCCTGAACCTTAAGCCACGCGGATCGCACGTGATCTCGCAATCGGCCATTGGGCAACTCAGGCTTAGGGCCGAGTCCATTATCGACCCCAGACGGTTTGTCCCAGTCAGACCCCAACCTCGACAGCTGGGGGTCAGAGGCCCCAAGGGTCTGCCATTTGAGAACGGCGACCCCAACCTCGACAGCTGGGGGTCGGAGGCCCCAAGGGTCTGCCATTTGAGAACGGCGACCCCTACCTCGACAGCTGGGGGTCGGAAGCCCCAAGGGTCTTCAGACTGAATATAACAGAAAGAAAAACCATGGCTCCAGACCCAGACAGAGCATTTAATGCGATTCTGGGTAGGTGTGTGCGCAGGGACAAGCCGTCCTGACAGAACGGCGATTTGCCCAAGTCTTACTCCCGACAGATTGAAACCGTAGGAGGTGGCGAAAATCAGGCTACGGTAGCACAGAGGAGATCACAGAAATCTCGGCCCGTGACTATTAAAAAAAGATCCTAAGGTGAAAGGTACTCATTCCTGAGGGAGAGAACCAATAGTTTCACTATCTCAGAACTACATATATTGAAGTCATGCGTTCCCTAAAGGGGCATGTGCATACAACAAACTGATATATATAAAACAGTCTGTGAGCAACGAGAAAACAGATAGAGATCCATAGATAAAGATATAGATATTCATATTGAAATATTTCTCCTTGCTACAAAACACAAAGACAAACCACTGACTTAAGCATCGGAGAGTCTTTGCAGATAGCCACCCCCGCCTCTCCGATCCTGCTTGGAGTTCAGAGAGCTCTGAGACAGCAAGGAAACGTGAACAGTTGGAGAATCCAGTATCAGCAGTAGGAGACATGTGGACGACTAGTGAGAAACCGCTCCAACACCTACTAGTTGAAGCCTATACTGATACAGATTCGACTGGGAGTACAACAAATAGAAGATAGGCATCTGAGTATTGTACATTTGTGGGTGGAAACCTAATCACCACCTGGCACATCAAAAAACAGTGTTGTGGAATGAAGTGATGCAGAGGTTGAATTNGATAATATTTAGTTGAATAAGTTAAAGAAGGCCCTTGCTAGTGAATTTCAGATCAAAGACTTGGGTTCATTAAAATTCTTCCTTGGGATGGAATTTGCTCGATAAAAGAAGGGGATAATCATATCTCAACAGAAATAGGTTCTTGATTTACTAGGAGAAATCAGCATCTTAGGATGCAAAGCAGCTGAAACAACCATAAAACTGAACTTAAAGGCTATAACCAGCAAAGGTCGAAGAAGAAGTCGACAAATAGAAGATAGACATCTGGTGGACACCTACCAGTTGAAGCCTATACTGATACAGATTCGACTGGGAGTACAACAAATAGAAGATAGACATCTGAGTATTGTACATTTGTGGGTGGAAACCTAATCACCACCTGGCACATCAAAAAACAGTGTTGTGGAATGAAGTGATGCAGAGGTTGAATTCCGAGTTGTTGCTCATGGGAAATGTGAAGTCTCGTGGATCAAACAGATTCTAGAAGAACTAAAAGTCAACTCACTGCCTATGAGAATTTACTGCGATAACAAGTCTACGATTGTAATTGCACATAATCCAGATCTACATTATAAAACTAAACACATTGAAATTGACAAATACTTTATTCAGGAAAAATAGGATAGTGGGCTAATCGGTATGCCATATGTTTCTATCACGGAACAAGTGGCAGACATACTCACAAAAGGCTTATTGAAGAAACAATTCAAGACATTAGTGAGCAAGCTGGCTGTGGTTGATATCTTCAAACCAGTTTGAGGGGAGTGTTGGAAATCAGATTTGATTATACTATTAACCAGGACAGATCCGATAAGAATCATGTTTGACATTTGAAGATGTGGAAATCTGTTCGTAAACGTTAAATTTTCTAGTTGGTGCCTATTATATGATCTTGTTGTATATAAGCTTGCTGTATTCTCTTTATTAGGAGATTTTCCTTTCCCAGAATAAGGAATAGTTATTGTAAATATTCTATTAGGAAGTCTCTGCTTTCTTTATTTTTGTAAAACTCCTATATAAGGAGATTATACTCATATGTATCTCTCATATAAATAAAATATTCCCTACTATAAAACTGGGCACATTATTTTCTTATTCATGAGCTCATCACTTTTCTCTGTTTCTCAAAATGAAAGATCATCCTTGATCAACTTTACTCTAAGAAATCAAGCAACAAGACGAGTTCTTCACTATTTTATTCTACAATTCATCCTTGTGAAATCCTAATTATCCAGAGTTTTATTTACTGCATTTCCAAAATTACTGTACATTCCCAAAGTTCAACTTATTTCTACCAAACAAATTCATGGCCTTTTCGATAAATTTTTATCTCAGATCAAAGCTTTCATTTCTCCGTAATTCTCAAGTTGATCAATCTCTTAGTGATAGGAAGAATCATTACCGGAAAAAACCAATAAATCGGTGTCATACCATATATGAAACAACCCTCCAATGTCAAGGGAATCCAACATATTAAGCACCCTTAATTAATGGCTTAAATAACAAAAGCACAAGACAAAACTCAATTTTATTGATAGAACATAATAAACGTAAACATAAGGATGCAACTCAAGATCAACTTCTTGAACTCGCCTCCAAGTCGAATTTACTCGGGCAGAATCAACATAGTACAAAAAAAACATTTTGAAACCCCACAATAACTAAATTGCAACTAAAAATAGACCGAAAAGTTAGAAAAACCAAAATCAAAATATGAACATCTATACCTAGCAAACAATTTTAAGTTATTAAGTAACAGTAGGTCAAGGTTTAATTAGTCTTGTCAAACCACATCAATGTCAAAATCAACTTGTACTAGAGTCAAAACTAACTAAAGCAACCTGAAAAATCAAGAAGTCAACTTACGATTTCACAATGGAGAAGCCTGAAACTGGAGAGGCTTCTTAGTCCAAACCAGAAAAGCTTTCCTAGGAAATAAGCCTGAAACTTAAGAGAAACTGTTACGTATTTGGTAATTGGCTGTGTAATTAAAATAAGGGAAACTAGTAAATTAGGGTGTTTTATTTATTTCCTAATTAGAGATATTAGGTTTTTCTTATGGGTGGCAGCTATAGGTTATCATAATAGGAAACTAGGATCTGAAATAGAAATGGGAAACTGAGAAATAGTTACCCCATTCAATCTGGGGCTGAACGTGAAAAGGTTAGTAGCTGTTATGATAAATTGTATTATAAATACAATAAGCAGGGAGCAGCCATAGTACACCAGTCAAGGGAAAACACAATACGCGCGTTCTTGAAGACCTTGGAGAGAGACTCTTTTGCTGAAAACTGTGAGAAGAGGGTGTAATTATTCTTATTCGCAGTGAAAACTTTGGAAAGTAATTTCACGTGGAACTAGGCTTTAACTATTAAAACTGAACCACAATAATTGTAGGTGTCATTTTTATTATTTTCTTATGTTAATTGTGTGTGTTGTAATTAATCTTTAATCTAAGAGATTAATTGTGTGTGTAATGATTCCGTCATCACAACAATTAGTATCAGAGTGAGGCTAAAGATGGTAGTGACTAAATTCGAAATTGAACGTTTTGATGGGAAAGGCGTTTTCGAGATATAGAGGAAGTGGATGAAGGCTATTCTAGTGCAGCAGAAGGTTACACAAGCACTAGGTGGAGAGAAGAACTTTCCAAGCACCATGACTGACGCCAAAAAGCCGAGATGATGGAGACCACCTACAACATTATGATTTTATACCTAAGTGATAGTGTACTTTGGAAGGTGGAGAACGAGACAACCACTGCCAGTATATGTCTCAAGTTGGAGAGTGTTAGATGACAAAGTCGTTGACAAACCGGATTTATTTGAAAGTCAAATTCTTTGATTTCAAGATGGAGGAAGATAAAAAGTCTTGATGAGAATCTTGGCGAGTTCAATAAATGAGTCATCGATTTGGAAAATATAGGCGAGAAGATCAACGATGAAAACCAAGTTGTGGTTTTATTAAATTCGCTACCATCTGCCTATAGTTAGAAGAATATTATAAGGTATAGTCGTGAAACCTTAACCTTAGAGCAGTTGGAACCAGTTATACGGTCCAAGGAACAAGATTTAAAGTGAGAAGCAAAGAACAAAAAAGCAAGTGAAGCTCTAAACATTAGAAGAAGACCTGAAATGAGAGACAATAAGAATCGGAACAAGACACGGTCAAAATCAAGACACAATAAAAAATGCTTTATTTGCCACGAAGAGGGACACTTCAAACCCCCAACAGAAAAAGAAAATAAAACGGGGAAGAAAGTCGACAATGGAGATGCGGATGTAACTGGTGAAGGCTATGAAAGTGTAGAAGAGTCTCTCAATTACAAAAGATAACTATTATAAAAACCCGAAATTTTCGAGGGTAATTTGGGCATTTTACTAATTTTTCGGATATAATAATAGAGGGACAAATTTGCAAAAATTTTGTGCAGAAGAACTAAATTATAATTTTGGGAGAACTAGTTTGAAAAAGATTTAAAATTTTAGAGACTATTGTGCAATTTTAAAAATTTCACAG
>JXTB01000203.1:668732-681742 GCA_002914805.1 Parasponia andersonii | reverse complement strand
GAAGTCGGGTCTTTGTAAGAGGACGGTCAAGAGTTTAGAATTGGTTCTCTGCCCTCCAGACGATCGTCAACGATACCTTGAGGATTCAATAGTGTGGTATTGCTATTCTTGTAAGGTAGGG
This sequence comes from Parasponia andersonii, assembly GCA_002914805.1. Taxonomy (NCBI): domain Eukaryota; kingdom Viridiplantae; phylum Streptophyta; class Magnoliopsida; order Rosales; family Cannabaceae; genus Trema; species Trema andersonii. The sequence continues at coordinate 681,621 of JXTB01000203.1, read as the reverse complement.
ATTCGGTTGCCTCCATTTTATACTATTTTCAAATAAAAATTATTTTCTGTAACATATGAGAATAAATGTAGTTTTTAAATTTCTTGAACATATGTGATGGACTGTGATGGTATGATATATATATATATATATATACTGTATTACTCTGGAGATTTTTTGAGTGCAGGTTATTTTGGATATATCAAAAAAAATAGGGCCATTATACTATTCATTTTTCTAGAAAAACCTAATCTGCTTATTTTATTGAAAAACTAGAGCACAATTATTTTCATACTTCAGTTTTATATTGCATGTGTCATAGGATTATACATGAGCACTGTGTTAGTATCGTAGGTTTACAGTGTGGCACTGCGTACCCTACCGTCAGTGTAAAGTCTATAAACCCGCACAGGGTTTTGTTACTTTTAATTACCTCTCAATTTGACAGGCATAAGCAATTCAATTGCCTTCTAGGTTTAGTAGGTGACACATGGGTGTCCTCTTCGGGTATGGGCTTAGGTGTCAAGCAGACTGTTAGGTACACTAAGTGCCATTATCCTAGGTTTTCACAAATGAGAGGAAGTGAGCTCATGGGTATAGGTTGATTTGTATCATGTACATATGGATTGATGGTTTTGATCATATTGCTTTATATATATATATATACATGGATTTCCAATTTGAAATATATATATATATATATGTGTGTGTGTATGTGTATGTTTTGGATTTGAACTAACCATTCAGGAACTTTCTATCAAAAAAATGTTTTCGATCGAGGTAACGGTTACTTCCTACTATGCATTTTATGATCACTCCCTTCCTCGCTTCCTTAAGTGTTGTGCAGTGCAACTTTGGAGATCAAGAGGAGTAAGGGGTCATCTTGATTGTAGTTCGTTATCTTGGTAATGCTTGGAGTGTGTTGTTATAGTATTTGGACTACTTGGGTTTTATTTTAGCATTGAACCAAGATTATGACATTTTATTTTTGTCTATGAACTCATATATGCCATTTTGGTGTCTGTTCTTGACGTAGATGATGATGATGCTTGATCTAATATTTGATTTATGTTTTTTTTTATTTATTCAATCTATGTTCAATAGTGTATACGAATTGTGAGAGAGGTTCACAGGATAAAATTTTAAATATTTTATCTAAAATGGACTGTTTTATAAAANTTGAAATATATATATATATATATATATATATATATGTGTATGTGTGTGTTTTGGATTTGAACTAACCACTCAGAAACTTTTTATCAAAAAAATATTTTCGATCGAGGTAATTGTTACTTCCTACTAGGCATTTTATGATCACTCCCTTCCTCGCATCCTCAAGTGTTGTGTAGTGCGACTTTGGAGATCAAGAGGAGTAAGGGGTCATCTTGATTATAGTTCGTTATCTTGGTAATACTTGGAGTGTGTTGTTATAGTGTTTGGACTACTTGGGTTTTATTTTAGCATTGAACCAAGATTATGATATTCTATTTTTGTCTATAAACTCATATATGCCATTTTGGTGTCTGTTCTTGACGTAGATGATGATGATGCTTGATCTAATATTTGATTTATATTTTTTTTTATTTATTCAATCTATATTCAATGGTGTATATAAACTATGGGAGAGGTTCATAGGATAAAATGTTAAATATTTTATCTAAAATGGACTGTTTTATAAAACTAAAACTTTTTAGACGCTTTTTAAATAAATCAAGGAATTTTCCACCTTTGCAAAATTCTTTTTCTGCCACTAGCCCGGGTTTTGGGTTGTGACAAAAATTGTGGTATCAAAACTTTGAGTTTAATAGCTTAGACATATCACCATTAAACTAGATTGAAGTTGATTTTGCGACAAGTATTCATTATTATCGCATTAATAGTTTGGCACATTATTTCAGACTTTTGAGGCTTACTCCAAGAAGATTTCCGAGGCATCAGCCGAGTACTAAACTTCCTCGTCCGGATTTCACTCATTTGATCAAGGCAATGCAGCAGGTATTCTCTTAGATGAGCAATCTAGACTATTAGCCTCTAGTTCTGAGGGAACGTCAGTTGGATCAGTCTGGTCATCTCCAATGGTTCATGGGTCTCTAGCTAGGGTAGTTTGATGGTAGACTAGGAGATCTCACAGCAGTCACTTGGTTGCGTGAGATGGAGAGGCATTTTCAGGCCCTTGGTACTCTGGTTGAGTTTTAGGTTGTGTTTATTGTTACCAGTTTGACGAGGAGTGCCATTCGCTGGTATGAGATAGTGGAACAGATGGAAGATGTAGCGGGTCTGACTTGGGAAGACTTTGAACAGATTTTCAAGGCCTAGTATGCCAATGAGGATCAACAAGATGAAGTGGTGAACTGATTTGAGATTTTGATTCAAGATAACAGAATGGTGAATACCTGATAGAGTTCACTAAGTTGGCAAGTGTTACTCTTGGACCGAGTACGAGTGAGAAGTACCGAGTTGCTAAGTTCAGGAGTCGTCTGAATCGGAATATTTTCAACATAATTGGCACTCAGACTTTCTGTACTCTTCCTGAGATTACGGTGGCTGCCCAGTGGGCAGAGGCTATCGAGTAGGGATTGGATTCCAAGACGAACCAGTGGAGAGGTAATGTCAGGAAAGCCACTAGAAGGAACCAGGGGTAGTCGTAAGCCTAGAACACTCTGAACAGTGAGAGCTCAAATAGTAGTGGTTCTTTAGGGGATGGCAGAGGCAATCTATATGGAAGATGTTTCGTTTGTGGCTAGTAGGGTCATCGGAAGAAGAAGTGTCCCAACTGTCTACAGAAATCTCCTCTTTCTTAGAGAGGACCGCAGAGGAGCTAGTTAAGTTCTATTTCTTATTAGAACACTCAAGCAAGGCCGCAACAGTCACAGGGTATTTCTCAGACTTTTACTTCTCCTCGGCCTTATTAGCATCAGTACCACCCTCAAGGTTTTACTCAGAGTTTTCCGATTCCTCAGGCCTCAAGGAGTCAGGGCGGGCATAGATATGGTAGTAATGGTCTATGATCCAGCAGTAGCCGTCCGGGCCAGGGAAGAAGCAACAAGGGGAAGGGAAGGTTGCTTTTCCAGGCTTTTCTTTTTCCGGTGGCGGTTGCCCTTCGGGTTTCCCCTGGCGGGGTCTTTTTTGCGGTTTTGTTCTTTTTTTTCCCTTTTTGGTTGCTTTTTTTTTTTGTTCTTGTTGCTTCCCTTTCTTTCTTTTCTTTTTTTTTTGTTCACTTTTTGGGTTTGGATTTTTTTTTTTTGGTTTTTTTTTTGTTTTTAGTTCCTCTTTTGAAGGGGTTGGCCATTTTTTTTGTTTTTTTTAGGTTTTTTTGGTTTTTGTTTTTTGTTAAAAAGCTTCTTGCTGATTTGATTGTGTTACTAATGGGACAGTATGACGTGATACTCGGTATAGATTGGTTGTTGATGTATCAAGCCGTTGTGGACTGTCATACGAAGCAGGTGACTCTTTTTCCTAGTGATGGACAACTTATTATCTATCAGGCTAGAATGAATCCATTGAAGCCTAGTCCTATTCTGAAAGTGTGCATAGGTGGAAGGAAGAAAGTCGAGTATTATGGGAACTTGTTTGCCCTTGAATGTAAAATGAGGACAAACGATCAAAACCTATGGTTTCTGGTGGTTAATGAGTATTCAGAGGTGTTTCCTAAAGACTTACTAGGGTTCGCACCAGATACGGAGATTCTGTATTGAACTAGTTCCTGGAGCTCGGCTAGTTTTTATTCCAGTCTATTGCGTGGCTCCTGCTGAGATAGAAGGGTTGAGAGAACAGTTGGACGATCTGTTTTCCAAGAGCTTTATTCGCAGTAACACTTCTCCTTTGGGTGCTCCTATCTTATTTGTGAAGAAAGCTAATGGTTCATTGAGGCTCTGTGTGGACTATAGGAAGTTGAATCAGTTGATAGTGAAGAACAAGTATCCTTTAACAAGGATAGATGAGTTGATTGATCAACTCAGTGGTTCAAGATTCTTCTCCAAGATCAATTTGAGATATGGTTATCATCAGTTGAAGATAAGGGAGGATGATATACATATAACAACATTCAAAACTCGATATAGTCATTTTGAGTTTCTGGTGATGCCATTTAGTTTGATGAATTCTCTCGCAGTATTTATGGATCTCATAAAATTAGATCTTTAGGCCGTTTTTGGACCGTTTTGTAGTTATGTTCATCGACGACATCCTGGTATATTCCAAGACTTGAGGAGAGCATGCTGAACATCTAGGATACTACTTAAGACCTTGAGAGATCATCGATTGTATGCCAAGAAATCAAAGTGTGATTTTTAGATGTCAGAAGTTCTTGGGGCATGTGATTTCTTATGGAGGTATTTCAGTCAATTCCGCTAAGATAGAAGTTGTTCTAGACTGGGAAAGACCGAGAAATGTGATAGAAGTATGGAGTTTCCTTGGTTTGGCAGGCTACTACTGCCGTGTTGTGCACGATTTCTCGAGGATCGCCTTGCCTTTGACGAAGTTAACCAGGAAAGATATCAAGTCTATTTAGGATCACGAAAGTGAAAAAGCTTTTGTCAGGTTAAAGTAAAGTTTGACCACCATACTAGATCTTACTATTTCTAACAGTAGCGAACCTTATATGGTGTATACCAATGCTTTAAAGATGGGTTTGGGATGTGTCTTGATGCAAAATGGTCGGGTTGTAACTTATACTTCTCGTCAGTTGAAGCCACATGAGAAGAACTATCCTACCTATGATCTGGAGCTTGCAGCAGTGATCTTTGCGTTGAAGATTTGGCGATGTTACTTGTATAGTGTGAAGTTCGATATATTCTCTAATCATAAGAGTTTAAAGTATCTCTTTACTCAAAAAGATTTGAACTTGCGACAACAAAGATGGATTGAGTATATGAAGGATTATGACTTCAATCCTATAGTATCATCTTGATAAGGCTAACGTTGTAGCTGATGTACTAAGTAGTAAACCTCGTGGAGTACTAGCTGCACTAGTGTTTGAAGATTGGAGGAACTCAGTCACAATTGGTGACTACAACTTGCAGTACTTTAAGAATGAAGGGGTTACTTGCCCTGTCATTTCTCTTTCTCTCCCCTCTCCCCCGACGCTCTCTCTCACGCTCTCAATTCCCTTTCGGCCAAAGGAGCGACTACCGCAGCAGCCGCCTCTCATTGTCGTCTAGTAGAGCAGACCACCAGTGAGTCCTCCTCGAGCCACAGTGAGGCCGCCATCGAACTCCAGGAGCTGCCGAAGAAGCTGCTGTGGCTAGAGAAGAAGAAGAAGTTGCAGAGGATTTTCTATCACCAGAGATAATTCCAGCCACCGTTTGAACTCAAACCAGGCTTGTTGAATTCGTCTCGTCACAAGGATCATCAAGGTATATATATATATATATCTTAACCCCATACTGCTCGAATCAAACGTTGTCATTTTTGGATATTTTGAGTTTAAGTTTGACTTTTTAATCTAGCCATTGGATCATGATTTTGTTGTCATTTTTGGATTATACTTGGAAAATAGGAAAGTTTGATATATATATATATATATATATTGACTATATTTGGTTATCGGCATGAACCTAGCTATTTTGGATGCTAGGAATTCAGTGAAGAAGTCCATTTATGGATTTGAAGCTCTGTTGAGAAGTCGGGTTTTTGTAAGAGGACAATCGAAAGCTTGGAATCGGTTCCTTATCCTTTGGATGATCATCAATGACACCTTGAGGATTCAATAGTGTGGCATCGCTATTCTTGTGAGGTAGGGATTCGGTTACCTTCTTTTTATACTATTTTCGAATAAAACTTATTTTCTGCAACGTATGAGAACAAAAGTGGTTTTTAAATTTCTTGAACATATGTGATGGACTATGATGGTATGATGTATATATATATATATATGTATATATATTGTATTGCTCTAGGGATTTTCTGAGTGTAGGCTATTCTGGGTATATAAAAAAAATAGGGGTGCTATGCTGACCATTTTTCTATAAAAACTTAATATACTTATTTTATTGAGAAACCAAAGCACGATTATTTTTACACTTCAATTCTATGTTGCATGTGTTATAGGATCATATATGAGCACCGTGTTAGCATCATGGGTTTACAGTATGGCATTGCATGCCCCACCATCAGTATAGAGTTTGTAAACTGGCACAGGATTTTGTTACTTCTAATTACCTCCCCATTTAGTAGGGGTATGCAATTCAGTTGCCCCTCTAGGTTTGGTAGGCAACACATAGCGTCCTCTTTAGGTATAGGCTTAGGTGTCAAGCAGGCTGTTAGGTACACTTAGTACCATCATCCTAGGTTTCCATAGATGAGATGACGTGTGCTCATGGGTATGGGTTGATTTGTGTCATGTGCATATGGATTGATGGTTTTGATCATACTACTTTACATACATATGTATGTATATTTATCTATNTATATATATATATATATATATATATATATATATATATCTATGTGGATTTCTAGTTTGAAATATATATACGTATGTGTGTGTGTGTGTTTTGGATTTGAACTAACCATGCAAGAACTTTCTATAAAAAAAATTATTTTCGACCTAAGTAATTATTTTTCCTACTAGGCATTTTATGCTCACTCTCTTCTTCTCTTCCTCAGGTGGTGTCCAGTGCGAAGTTGGAGATGAAAAGGAGTAAGGGATCATCTTGATTGTAGTTCGTTATCTTAGTAATACTTGGAGTGTGTTGTTATAGTTTTTAGACTGCTTGGGTTTTGTTTTAGCATTAAACCCAGATTACGACATTCTATTTTTATCTATGAACTTATGTATGCCATTTTGGTATCTATTCTTGACATAGATGATGATGATACTTAGACTTATATTTGATTTACATTTTTTTTTTATTTATTCGATCTATGTTCAATGGTATATACGAACTGTGGGAGAGGTTCACGGGATGAAATTCCAAATATTTTATCGAAAATGGACTGTTTTATAAAACTAAAGCTTTTTAGACGCTTTTCAAATAAATCAAGGAATTTTCCCTCTTTACAAAATTCCCTTCTGCCACTAACCTGAGTTTTAGGTTGTGACAACTGTCACAACCAGAAATCTAAAATCGTGACTTTTAGTAATTTTAAGTGAAAATATAATAAAATATTAATTTTTCAAAATTTAGGGGAAATCAAGTATTATAGAATTTCATTTTGATGCTCAAATCATTATGAGTTCCATATCCATTAAAAACTTGTATTAACTTACAATTACTTAAGAAAAATGCTCATTAAAGTTCAAGAAAATTTCTAGTCCTCTCATTTGGTTACTTGTCGAGAAATCATAAATTTTGGTAAATAAACTCAACTGAAAACTTTAGGCTAATGTCCAAAATAATTTACATTAAATCACTTATAATTTCAAGTACTCAAATTGATAACAAAACCATCCTCATACATTCACTTAGTAGATTTACTAATCTTAGCTAAATAACTGAGTAAATATGAAAATTAACAGGGTATAAACACCTACCTGGGATCAATAATAGTGCTATATACATAAGCTGTACAGCTTGTCTATCTATCAAGACAACTACCTCAGTTAGATAAACACTTAAAAGTAAGAGAAGTAGGAGGATGAGCATTCATATGCTCAGTAGAAATTCAATTATCTTTTTAAATTGATTCAATTTTATTAAACATGTATGGTTAATACCTTTTCTAAAATCCCTTTATAAACCAAGTTTATAAAATAATAGATATCCTGAATAATCTCATATTCAAAACTCAAAACCAAATTCATATAACTGTACATATCATAAATCAACTAAGTATATGCGTGAACTCTCATCCTTCCATCATGACCATGTAATACTTCTGTAGTAGAGGTACCCAGCATTCTAACACTACCAGTAAGTGTATCAGCCAAAACTTGTGCAAATTCTGAGGTCTTTCACCTAGCACTGCAGCAACTCGTAAGCGATCTAAAATACTATGATGTAATAATGGAATTCAAGTGTGTAATCTTATGATATGTTCAACATGTAACAATTCACAGCCACGATGTATCTATGAATCAAATTATGTTTTAAAATCTCACTTGGCATTATCTTGAGATTTACTATAACAAAGGCAGCAAACTGCTATTTTACCCCATAATCACAATGTAATAATAAGTACAAAAATCTACACAGTCTAATCCCAGTATAATCCAACACATTTCAATAATTTATCAAATCATCATAAAATCACAATTTTTCATAAATCAGCTTTAATGTAACTATAAATCAAAATAGATATAAAATTAGGTAATTAAACTCCTACCTCAATATGGTAGCTACACCAAGCTAAAGGCACTCGAAGAAACTCTCATCGGTTATTTGGGTGTTCAAACAGCCATTTCGGGATCTTGGTAAGTCTACTTGGGAAAGTGATTTTTCTATCGGAGCCTCTAATAGAGAAACAAAGATCACGACTGAATTTAGAGCACGTCAAAATGCTAGGTTAGACATATACTTTATCAAAATAGGGTTCTAATATGGGACTCGCTCGGTGGCATGCAAAAAGCCACTATTTATGAGTCTTGGAATTTGTGTCATTTCAAAATATAGCGATATTATATATCAAAACTCATTTCTTGACCTCACTAAATCCAAATTTCAAATCAGAATTCAATTTCAAGATCTTAAGCCTTAAACGAGCTTTAAAATCCGAGAATTACAAAAATGTCTCTTTTTGGAATTAATTTGAAAAATGTGCTTTAGTTTGTATGATGGTCAATAGATTCAATGAGTTTGAATGATTATTTGATTAGATGTTGTTATGAAGTGATGATCATATTTGTTTTTTATTTTCATTTCTGGCATGTTTTTGATTTCTATGTGGTCATGTTTTATGTTCTTGAACTATGCATAGAAATGTTTTGATCTTTAATTATTTTTAAGTTTTATGAAAAATCGTTTTCCAATTTATAAAAAGAAAAAAGAAAAAAATGAAACGACGGAGCAGTACACGGCCAGGAGTCGTGTGCACCACCAACACGTGCCTTACGAGTGTGACCCGTGTGTGGGCCTCGCAGGCACGTCCCCATGCATGGTTGTGCAGGTGAGGCACCCTAGCTGCATAGATGTGATCAGTGCATGGTTTGCAGGTGGCCTCCCTATGCATGTTGCAGTGGTTCACCCCGCGCATATAGCGCGAGCATGGTCCTACTGGCTGCGCGGATGTGATTTGCACATAGCCTGTGGGTGGCCCCCCCATGCATGACACATGGGTTCACCCCGTGCATGCAATGCAGGCACGGCCTTGTTGGCTGCATGAATGTGATCCGCGCATTGGTTCTGGGTGACAACGCTTGAAAATTGCCATTTGGGAAAACTAGGTGTTAGATACAACAAATTAAGTTCTAGAACAACCACCACCACCTTTTATTTGGTACCGTGAGACATTAGGTATATGTCAGGCAACAAACTCTTTTCTAGACTGGATGCTCTAAAAAAGAATAAGTCATGGGAGATTGTTGATAAGCCAAAAGGGAAGAATTTAGTGGGTTGCAAATGGGTTTTTACCTTGAAATACAAGGCTGATGGCTTTTTCGAAAGATATAAGGCAAGATTGGTTGCTAAGGGCAATACTCATACATATGGACTTGACTATCAGGAAACATTTGCTTCTATGGTGAAAATGAATAGTGTAAGAATTTTGTTATCTCTAGCAACTCATTTCAATTGACAACTTCAACAGTATGATGTAAAAGACACTTTCTTGCATAGTGAACTGGAAGAGGAAATTTACATGAGTATTTCTCCAGGATTTAAGAAAAGACAACTAATAAGGTGTGTAGATTGAGAAAGGTGTTATATGGACTGAAACAATCACCTAAAGCTTAGTTTGGAAGATTTGCTAGATTAATGAAAGAAATAGGGCATAAGCAGAGCCAAGGGATCATACTCTCTTCATCAAACATTCGGCCTCAGGAGTAGTGACAGCTCTTTCGGTATATATCGATGATATCATTGTTACAAGGAATGACGAGAAGGAAAAACAAGACTTGAAACAGTGTTTGATCAAAGAATTCGAAATCAAGGAGCTTGGAAGACTAAAATGCTTTCTCGAAATTGAAGTCTCACACTCAAGACAAGGAATTTTTATCTCACAGTAAAAGTATGTGACAGAGCACTTGAAGGAAATAGGAAAACTCGATTGTAAACCTATAGCTACACTGACTAAGCCAAACAAGAAATTGAAAGAAGCAAAAGAAGAACTAGTTGTAGATAAGGAGGGTTACTAGAAATTGGTCGGGAAACTTATCTATCTTGCTCATACATGGCCTGATATAGCATACTCAATGAGCATTATTAGTCAATTCATGCATGATCCCAGGGAGGTACATCTTCAAGCAGCCTATCGTGTGCTTCACTATTTGAAAGGCAGTCCAAGAAAAGGATTTCTATTCAAGAGAAATAATGGATTAGCTATAGAAGCCTATACAGATACTGATTATACTGGTTCAGTGGTGGATAGAAGATCAACGACTGATTATTGCACTTTTCTTAGTGGAAATTTGATAACCTGAATCTGAGTAAGGGCAATGGCACAAGGAGAGTGTGAATTGTTATGGTTAAAAATCATCCTGGATGATTTGAGAATTAAGTATAAGGTCCCATGAAGTTGTATTATGATAATAAATTAGTAATTAATATCACACATAATCTAGTGCAATATGATAGAACGAAACATATCAACATTGATAGACACTTCATTGAGGGAAACTTGGAAGAAAAATTAATTTGCATGACTTAGGTATCCTCAAAGAATCAACTAGTAAATATGCTCACCAAGGGGCTCAGTGGCACAAACTATCACGAAATTAATTCCAAGCAGGGAATGGAAGATATCTATTCTCCACTTTAGAGGAAATGTCATAGTATAATTATTATAATTCACGTGTTAGTGCTTTATTGTTAGTGCTTATCTTTGAATAACTTTTATAAGCTCCACTAGTATACATTTTTTTATTAGTAATAGTGTTCCACTAGTGCACATAGTTTATTAGTACCAGTGCTCTATTATGTATTAAGTTAGTCAAATGTGCCTATATATTGATGTACTGAAATAAGTAAAGAAGCCTTTTTTGAGCCTCTCATTTTCACTATCAGAAACCTTTCAACCAAACGACTACAAGGCTCAAATGAAAATAGCCTGCAAATTCAAAGATTGGAAGATCAAGACCCAGCAAATGATTTTAATTAAAAATAGATTAAGGTTAATAAAATAGATTAAGGTTTATATACTTACTCAAAGTCAAACTGACACTGTTGAAGTTAGTTATGCTCCTGCAAATGCTTATAAAAGAACCTAAAAATGACGGAGAAGGGAACCTCCAAATATTCCTCAAGTGAGTCTCGAAGATCGAAGAAAAAATTAAGGACACCTATGTCGAAACCTTAGCCCAAATTATAAGGCCTTGGCAACCTTGGAAGTTCATAAGACTTGAACCTAAATTTAATAGAAACTAACCACCTTCGAAAATCCTCAAAAAAATCAATAAATTGTAGTTGCACGAAAGAAAAAATTGATATCACGTGAACAAACTATGGAACTTGAGACATCAGAAGTTGAATCTTCCTACACCACTTTAAAAATCTTTCAACTCGAGATGTGTAAGCTGGAGAAAGCATTGAAAATAATATTAATTAAGTCAAAAAAGAATAAAACCACACTATAAGTGAAGAACCTAGAAAATTGGCCTGAAAATAGACTTGATAGCAAGTATGTGTACCAAAATCTAGCACATCAACTAGATGTTGTCAAACCAAAAAATTCTAAGACATTTGCCTGGAAATCCATTAGCAAAGAAAACAAAGGACTAAACAATTAATTGAAATCACAATTTACTATTCAAAACTATGATAAACCCGAGTAGTACCCTAACAGCAAAAGGTACGTATCGCTCGTCCCAATAGTGTATCTCAACCATTGGATCTTTTTAATATGCTGACATGAGGGAACCATGTTGATGTGTCATACCTAAAAGATGCCTCGAAGTTCCAAAAACTGATACCAAAATTCAAACAAAATTAAACAAATACTTATGAACATAATAAAAGATAAAAAAGTCTTTATGTCAAATATCTCCACTACTCAAACGGCTTTTTTAAGATACAAAGGAGATAACTCGAAGCAATAAAGAGAGTGGAATAAAATCAAAATCCTTGCACTATACAGAAGTGGCACGAGGCCCTTATCAAGATCCACAATAACAAAAATGCTCATTATGGTTAGCTAGCACCTTCTGAACACAAAAAAGCCAAAGCAAGCTAGAAAAGAATACATAAGAACCATTATCAAGATGATTTGATCTCAAGAAACCTGTAAGCCATTGTTACAAGTAATGTTAAACAATCCTCTAACCTCAAGGAAATCCAGCATATTAAATATCCTTAATAGAAATTAACTCCTAGTAGCATTAACACAAGTGAAAGGACCAACTTCATGGATGGAACATATCCAACAAATGTGAAAATCATATAAGAATATTAGGATTCAAACATGCTAGAACCAGGTCAAATTTAACAATGCACATACACATTTAAAGGTAGCCTGATACTTGAAATGTTGACATATTAAGTCATTTAATTGTTTAAGAAAGAACATCATACTGTTGGAAAGTAAAACAAACTTTATTATTCACTCAAATACTTTTACAAGAGAAAATTCTCAACTTCACTCTTCAAGCTCACTCACTCACTCACTAGAAGTTATGCTTCTTTCTCTCTTCTCTTCACTCTTAGAAACTTTGTTTCTTACTTGATGCTTAGAACTCAAATGAGGAGGGGTATTTATACTATATGAGAAACAATGAGAACCACACAAATAAATAATTACAAAAATCCTTAAACCACACATATTTTATTCTACACACTTCTAATTCACATGTAAAAAGCTAATATCTACCTGACACTAG
>JXTB01000203.1:648125-667070 GCA_002914805.1 Parasponia andersonii | reverse complement strand
TTTCTCTAAGAGTTGTCCCAGACTCAAGATGTTTGTTTTCATTGTGGGTACAAAATAAACATTTGAAATAAATTGATGCCCCCCATTTTTTAAGCGGATAAGAATTTTATCTTTTCCTTTTACCGCTACTTTTGAATCATCACCGAAGGAAACACTCCCACTGATTGATTCATCAAGCTCTATAAACATTGATCGATGCCCACACATATGATTGCTAGCACCGGTATCAAGATACCATGTGTTGTCTTGTCCTCCATTGTTGTCTTTATATGCTAGTAGCACGGTGCCATTTTCTTCCATTTTTTCTTCAATGTAATTGACTTTCTCTTTAATTCTGCTATTGGGTATTCTACACTCTCTAGCATAATGTCCAAACTTGTGACAATTGAAACATTCAACTTGAGACTTCTCAAGCCTTGAGTTCATTCGACCTCTACCACGACCTCTTGTAGAGCTTTCTCCTCTTTCAAAATTGTTGATATGATAATTGTGGTTGTTGGAATTCTAACCTCGTCCACGACCTCGACTTGTACCACGTCCTTATCCTCGGGCTTGTCCTCTACCACGACCACGTTGACTTCTTTCGCTACATTGGTTATCCTCTTTCTCTGTAAGTTGTGTCTGGAGAAGCTGCTCTTTCAAATTTGGCTTCTTCTTTTTCTTTTCCTCGTGAGCTTGTAAAGAACCCAAGAGTTGTTCTATTGTCATGGCTCCCAAATCTTTAGTTTCTTCGATGACAGTAACAATATTCTCGAACTTTGGGTCTAACGATCGAAGAATCTTTTCCATAATCGTAACATTTTCAAGTTTCTCACCATTTCTCTTCATTTGATTGGAAATGGTTAGAACTCTGGAAAAGTAGTCAGAAACTGACTCAATCTCTGTCATATGTAATAAATCAAACTCTCCTCTTAGAGTTTGAAGGCAGACCTTTTTGACCTTTTCTTCTCCCTTGTATGAAATTTGAAGTTTCTCCCATGCTTCCTTAGCAGAGGTTGCACTTGAGATTTTCTCAAACCCGTCGTCGTCTAAGGCTTGGTAGATGAGGAAGAGAGCTTTTTTGTCTCTCTTTCTTAAATCTTTTAAACTATCCTTCTGTGTTGAAGATAGTGTTGCCTCATCTCTTAGCTCTTCGTAGCCTTTCTCTACTACTTCCCAAATATCATGTGCTCCAAGGAGGACTTTCATTTTGATAGTCCAATTATCAAAGTTATTACCTTGAAGTGGTGGAACTTGAAGAGATGCTAAACTGCCGGTAGTCATAACTCTTAACGGAGTAAGTTTTTTGAAATTTCGACTACACAGATAGATCCAGAATGCCGAAAAACCTTAAGATTGACTTGTATATCGACTTGGTCAAAGTCAACGGTCAAAGTCAATGCCGGTCAATAATTGGTCAACGCTTTGATGGCTTAGTCAACGGTGCGGTCAAACGGCTCTAATTGCTTGGTCAACGGCTCTGATGGCTCGGTTCTGATGGCTTGGTCAACAGCTCTGACGGCTCGGTCAAATGACTCTGACTCGGCTCAACTCAGTGAGTTGACTCAGCTTGTGGTAGCAAACTTTCGATGACTCGTTCGGACTCCGATTGGGCTGATTCTTATGGCAGTATGTTCGTCTCGTCGAGCTCTTCGATTTGATATATAATAGTAGTATGTTTGGAACAAATGGATAATACTCTCAATCTCAAGAATTCTTTTCAGATGTGGAAAATCAGTCAAAGCTGCAACCACAGAGCATGCTTAGAATTTCAAGAGAACTCACAACCTTGCTCTGATACCACTTTGTTGGAAAGTAAAACAAACTTTATTATTCACTCAAATACTTTTATAAGAGAAAATTCTCAACTTCACTCTTCAAGCTCACTCACTCACTCACTCACTCATTAGAAGCTATGCTTCCTTCTCTCTTCTCTTCACTCTTAGAAGCTTTGCTTCTTACTTGATGCTTAGAACTCAAATGGGGAGGGGTATTTATACTACATGAGAAACAATGAGAACTATACAAATAAATAATTATAAAAATCCTTAAACCACACATATTTTATTCTACACACTTCTAATTCACATGTAAAAAGCTAATATCTACCTAACACTAGAAGATTCTAGGTGGAAGGCTTCTTTAATTTGGACTTGGGCTTTTTCTTTTGTAAGTTTTGCACTTGGACTAACTCTAACTTATTGAGCCTCATATTGATGGGCTTAAACAAGTTTATTTTCAACACATACCACATCCTTGAAAATGGCAAAAACCTGACAACCTACAAACAGTAGCTTCTTATACCACCTCAACGCACAAAATCAAGCTGTAAGGAAGTGATACAACAGATCGTAGGCAATGGCGAGGAACCCAGAAAAAGCCCAAAAATTTGAGAAAAATATAAACATCAAGGATATGCATCACATAAACCAGCACATTAATAAAATGGAACAAGGCCAAGATTTATTCATCAAATACTGTACGCCACCAGGGAGAGCAACCTTGAAATTCATGTAGAAATTGTTCCCGAGAGAATCATTGGTAAATATAGTTCTAATAAGCTATTCCATAAGTCATAGACTACATGACTTTAAAAGCTAATATATTATCTTAGTAAGAATACCACCTGAACTGAATAGACTGCTGACAAATCCACAATCTGATCATGTGTGTGTTATGTGTGATAGTATGGCATAAGTATCATATGTGTTTTCTAAGTGCTTTCCGATTATATTCCCTAGCTAATTAAATATTAGTTATTAGGAGAATATTTATAACCTAAAAGTTCTTATATATTTTGATGTACCGAAGTGAGAAAGAGAGGGCAATAATAATCAATATATCAAGTCAGTTTTTTTCTATCATTTTGTTTACTTGATATCAGAGCAGGTTTTATCTATCATTTTGTTTACATGATATCAGAGCAGGTTTTAATCTAAAAAAGAGTTCATCCTGGCCTTCATTGCCAAGGATATATTTTCTTTTTTTCGTTATCTTATTTTTTTCCCTATTTTTTGAGTTGAAAATAGAGTATTCTGATTTTTTTTTTCTTCTCTCTGTTCAGCCTTCATTGCTGAAATTTCTTAGGACACTTGTACCATTTTTATAATTCCACTTTAAGTACCTTCAACCAGAAACATTATTACCGCTACAAACTCTAGAAAAAAAAAAAAAAAAAACCATTCCTTATTACCCAAAAAAACCATAATATTTGTTATTCTGAAACCTCTAATCCAACACAAACTAATGACAATCAACCAGCTCAAACTCTATCCAATTACCTTCAGATTATTCAACCATCCTATCGTCTAAATGGGAAAAATTATCTGGTTTGGTCTCTCCTGGTTCGAATGAAATTGAAAGAGAAAGGAAAGCTCAACCATTTAACTGGACCTCCACCAAGCAAAGATGATCCAAAGATTGAGGCCTAGGACACAGAGGATTCTTTGATCATGTCATAGCTTTGGGATTCAATGCAACCTAAGATTAGTAGAAACTCTATGTTCCTGACCACTGCCAAAGATATATAGAATACCATGAAGTGCACCTATTCTAAAGTCAAAGATGCATCCTTGGTTTATGGAATTAAAACCAAGATTCATTCAACAAAATAAGGTACATTGTCTGTTACAGATTATTACAACACCTTAAATGGTTTATGGCTTGAACTTGATTACTACCAATTCTTAAGACCAAATACAGTGAGGATGCTTCAATGATGTTGAAATTTGTGGAAGGAGAAAGAATATATAAATTCTTGGCTGGACTAACTTACTTTGGAAGCCTACATAGATGCAGATTGGGCAGGCTCAGTTGTGGATCACAAATCAGTATCTGAGTATTGTACTTTCTTGGGATAGAACCTGGTTACTTGGAGGAGTAAAAAATAATCTGTAGTAGCCAGATCAAGTGCTGAGGCAAAATTTAGGGCTATGGCACATGGAATTTGTGAACTTTTGTGGCTCATGAACATCATGGAAGACTTAGGAATCAAGTGGAAAGGAAATATGAAACTATACTGCGATAATAAATGTGCGATAAATATAGCTTACAATCCAGTACAACATGATCGCACTAAATATGTGGAAGTAGATCGGCACTTTATCAAAGAAAAACTAGATAGTGGTCTAATTTGCACACCCTACGTGTCAACAGAAGGATAATTGGCAGATATTTTCAATAAGGGACTTCCAAGTCACTTGTTCCAACGAATCACAAGTAAGCTGGGAATAAACAATATTTACTCAGCAGCTTGAGGGGGAGTATTAATGGATCCACAATCTGATTATGTGTGTGTCATGTGTGATAGCATTGACATGAGTATCATGTGTGTGTCATGTGTACTTAGCATGGGTAAGAACATATTATAGCTATGTGTGTTTTCTACGTACTTTCTGATTATCTTCCCTAGCTAATTAAATATTAGTTGTAGGAGAATATTTGTATCCTAAGAGTTCTTATATATTTTGATGTACCGAAGTGAGAAAGAGAGAGCAATAATAATCAATATATCAAGTTAATTTTTTTCTATCATTTTGTTTACATAAACAAAAAGCAGATGCCTTCAAAATGTAAAGAAAAAAATTAAAGAGCAAAGGAAAAAAAATAAAATAAAAGCCATTCAAATAAAATAATTCTTTTATTTAAAAAAAAAAACTCTGAATCGAAATTTTGAAAAAGATAACTAGAAAGAACAGATTGACAAGAAGATTTGCAGAGTTAGATGAAAATTCAGCCTTAAATACATGCACAGAGAATCTTCCATAAATTCTAAAATTCAATCGACCAAAAAAGGACAAATAGAGAAACTAGAACCACTAGGAAAAATTATTAAATACAAACCTGTACCATATTCAAATATATATACATCATATTTATGTATTTATACATACAAATTTTATTTATATACATATCCATACTAGTAACACCCTCGTCTTCTATATACTATATACTACTAGTAAAAATTTATTAACTTTTTATTAACGAGGCGTTATGTTTTAAAAACATTTTCCTAAATTGTTTCTCCTAAAATGTGGGCCAATTTGGACTTCTAAACTTTCTTTGTTAAGTGCAATAAAAATTTAGAAAACGTAAATAAGATTATATCACCAAATCAAACTAGACAACCACATAGAATCTAAGACTTGTAGATGATCACTATGTAAAAGTATGTAGCAAAATCTTTACGCTTAAACTATACTAGCCACAGAAAAGTCCACAGCGAAAATAGCATAATATAGAAGAGCAAAGTTAGGCGATCAAAACCCAACAAATTACTGTAATTAACAATAATTTAATATTAATTTGGTTACTTGTGTCATTATTGAAGATGGAAGTCATTTGCACACCAATAAATTTCTTTTGTAAAAGCGACCTGAAAAATGATAAAGAAGATCAAATCAAAATATTCCCCAACCAAGATCATCAACACAAAATCCAAAAACAAGATATTAATTTAAACCCTTAGTCAATTCAACAATGGCGATCACCTCTGCGTATAGAAGAGTGAAACCTTAGAAAATGATCAAGTGTAAATAAATATCGTCTATCCAAAATCTAAGGATAAGAATTCAACCACATCTAACCAAACCCTAAATCTCTCTCTAATCTCCAAGAGGAAGACCCTAACAATTCTAGGCCAAACCTACTGATGTAGTATTGTGAAATTTAGAATACGAGTCCAAATTTACAGAATAAAGCAAATGGGAAAATGAATGGCCAAGATTAAGTGGTGATAAGAAATTTGGATATTTAAGATGTATTCTATGACCTCTTTGACACGTGCTTCCAAAAGTTGGTTGATACTAGCCTTTTGCTTCTTCGCGGCTCTCGTTTTCTCTTTCCTTTCCTAAACGCAAAATCTAATTTTTGACACATAGTTGTCTTATCTTCTCATTTCTTTTTAACACTATTTAATGTGATAAATAATTTAAAAGCTCGTCTAAATAATTTAAAAGCTCGTCTACTTTGCAAAGACACTCTTGTTTAGCATAGTGTCATGACCCTAATCTTAAATTAGTCAATCATATGGTACTTAGTATAGTCTGTCGCACTAAGTTAGCCTACCAACACTCAAGAAATAGACTTAAAGTAAGCTTTGCTAAAATATGAAAAAAGATAAGAGAATTTGAGTGAATGAAAACTTTGTATTACATTTAGAATGGTTACAAATCTCACAAATGGGACTTGTGTACAAATGAACCTAAAGGGTCTTTTATATAGGCAAAGCCTAAACCAACTAAGAGTTATGATCGTGCCAAATGATATGATCTTACAAAGGGTTTAGACTATTCTTAAATAAAATAGTAATATCTATAAAGATATTTACATAGAGAAATCTAGAATAAGCATGGCCTACATTCATCTAAGAGATTCACCCATCATCTTGGCTCTTTAACTCATTCTAGGAGTTTCTAGAATGTCTCAACCTATCTAGTACTATCCGGCCTTATCTAGAGCGTTCTAGGACTTAGTAGCGCTATCTAGAGTCTTCTAGCATGAATAAGAGCTCTCTTGATCATTCTAGAAGTATCGACCATTTTCTAGGGCTTTCCCCTATCCTTTTAGGTGAGTAGTATATATAGAGGATCTTAGAGCCATGAACATCAACATTTGGATTTTGGGGAGCTAAATAAGCAGGCATAATACCCTCCTCCACTCATGTTCACGATGTCCCCGTCGCGCCATCAACTTTGAACTGCTTAATATGGTTTTTAAATTGCCATAAGGCATCCTCATACTCCCAGCTAGCCTTTGCCTCGGGCAAATTCTTCCACTTTACTAGGTATTCTCGATAATTAGGCACACCATATCGGCAGATCAAGGGATCAACCAGAATACACTCCACCCTTTTATCAAAAGAGGTTACCATAGCTATAGGAGCTCTTTTGGACTCATCCCTTGAAGGATCTTCCTCATCTCTATGGTAGGGTTTTAACATGCTAACATGGAAGATAGATAAAATCCTTAACTTGGTAGGAAGTTGAAGCTTATAAGAGACATTATCTATATACTTTAGTACCGGAAAATAGACCTTTATACTTGTGCACCAACCCTTTATGCACCTTCCTCAAGGTTTTGAATTATTAGGGCAGCAGCTTAACAAGGACTAAATCCCCCTCTTGGTACTCAATGTACCTTTTCTTTTTGTCAGCCCACTTTTTCATTCTTTTAGAGGCTTTGTTTAAGTGGGCCATAGCCAACTTCGCTTGCTTATGCCATGCCTTAGCAAACTTGAATGCCGCAGGATTCTTTCCACCGTAATTTGCTACTAAGGCATGTGGAGTCATAGGTTGTTGAATTATGACTATCTCGAATGGACTCTTGCGTGTAAACTTGCTCCTTTAGAGGTTAAAGGAGAATTGGGTTACATCAAGCAATTTTGCCCAATCTTTTTGATCGGCACTCATAAAGAGTCTCAAGTATAGCTCCGGCAAGGCATTCACCCTTTCTGTCTGGTTATCATTTTGGGGGTAAGAATTAGTAAAAAGGTTCAAATCTGAACCCATCAATTTGAAAAGTTCTGTCCAAAATCTTCCCATGAACCGAGGGTCGCGGTTACTTACAATATTCGACGGGACTCCCTAGAGCTTCACGACATACTTCATAAAGAGCTGTGCAGTCTTATTGGCAGGACAATCGAGTGAAATAGGTATGAAGGTGACATACTTGTTGAAGCAATCAACTACCACTATAACACTGCCAAAGCCTTTTGACTTAGGTAAACTAGTGATAAAATCCATAAAGACACCCTCCCATGACCTCTCAAGAATAGGGAGAGGCTCCAACAATCTGTCCAGTAATTATTGTTCCACGTTATCTTGTTGCACACAAGACAAATTCTTACATAGGCCTCGACATCATCCCTCAGCTGAAGCCAATAGTAGATAGCTTTGATAAGAGCAAGAGTACATTTCTGACCTTGGTGACCACCCACAAAGAATTGTGGCACTCTTTAATAAGTTCTTTTCTTAAGTTCCCCCACTTAGGCATATAAAGTAGATTGCCTTTGGCGTAGAGAATATCATGTTCTAATCTTTCCTTGATTTTCTTCATCAAGATACTATTGGGTCTACTTAAGCGGCCAGCTCCACCTTTCAACTTAGGGCATCTGCCACCACATTGGCCTTCCTAGGCTTGTATTCAAGCCTATAATTGAATTCTGCCAAGAAATCTTGCCACCAAGCTTGCTTGAGACTCAATTTTTTCTGAGTTTGAAAGTAGCTTGTGGCTACGTTGTCAGTCGTGATCATAAAGTGAGTGCCAAACAAGTAATGTCGCCATACCCTTACTCTTTTTCTTGCACCGTATAACATCTCTCAGTGTCATTGAGCATGTAACTTTCATAAGCAATGGGATGCCCTTCTTATATTAGTACTCCGCCAATAGCAAAGTCAGAGGTATCCATGTAAAACCTTAGAGTGGTCAGGCAAACTGAGAACCGGCTCTTCACTTACCACCTTCTTCAAGTCTTCGAATGATACTTGACACTTAGGTGTCTACTCCTAAGACTTATTCTTCTTGAGCAGGTTAGTAAGTTACACTGCTCTTATTGAGTAGGACTTAATGAACTACCTATAGTAGTTCACAAGTCCAAGGAAAGATCTTAACTCTGGCACCTAAGTAAGAGGTTCCCACTCTTGGATGGCTTGCACCTTATCTTCATCTATCATAAGTTTCTCATCTTTTATCTTATACACTAGGAACATTACTCCTTCTTAGGTGAATGAGCATTTCTCTTTCTTGATGAATAGTTGGTTTTCCCTCAAGACCTCGAACACCTTTCTCAAATGTTCTAGGTGCTCTTCCATAGTCTTTCTAAAGATGACTATATCATCAAGATAGACTATTATGAACCAATCGAGATAGGGATAGAATAGCTTATTTATTAGGATGCAAAAGGTAGCAAGTGTATTGGTACGACCAAATGGCATGACTAAGAACTCGTAAGTACTATACCTTATCACGCACGTGGTCTTTGGCTCATCTCCTTCTACTATGCACACTTGGCAGTACTCAAAGCGTAGATCAAGTTTCGAGAAGTATCTAGTGTTCCCAAGTTGATCGAACAAGTTGGCAATCAGTAGGATGTAGTACTTGTACTTCATCGACACCTTACTAAGAGCCCGATAATCAATGTACATCCTTAGTGTGCCATCTTTCTTTTTCTAGAACAATACTGGGGCACCGAAAGAAGCTTTCGAGGGCTTGATGAAACCCGCATCAAGCAACTCCTTTAGTTGTTTCTGGAATTCTGCTAACTTCAGAGGGGCCATTCGATAGGGACTCATTGCGGGTGGCCTCTGCCTGGCTCAAGCTTAATTTTATGATCCACCTTCCTCCTAGGTGGAAGTTTCTTAGGCATGGCATCAAGCATGATGTCTTAGAATTCATCCAAGACAGCTTGCACCTCTATGGGCAAGTCACCTTGAAGTTCTAACTCTTTATCATCCTGCTCCATTAAAATGGCCAAGTAACTCACCTTTTCCCTTCTCAAGCCCTTCTTAAATTGAAGTGCAAAGAGTACTTTGTTTCCCACTTTCGTGGAGTGCTCAGTTGGTATTACACAAGACTTTTCACCATCCATGATGCATATGGAGTTGGCAAAAGGAATAGGGAATGCCCGCACTGCATCAAGGAACTCTAAACTAAGCACCACTGCAAAGTCGTCTATTGGTACCATTGATACATCAAGTTGGCCAGCACATGCACCTAAGCTAGCCTAAACACTATGAGCAACCCCATGGATAGGGTGTGCTGCTGAGTTCACTACCTTGATACCATCAAGCACAACCACCTAGCTTCCTTAATAGAGATGAAGTTGTGGGATGCACCCGTGTCAACTAAAGCTTTAGTGGCCTTGCCATTGATTGTTGCATCGATAAAGAGTAAGCCCTTAGCTTGTGACTTAGGGGCCGATTGTAAGGTGTTAAGGAGTTACAAGGAACCAACACGTGCACCACCTCTTCTCTATCACCTCTTTCTCGGCTTGGCTCAGAGATAATTAAGACATCGAGACCTTTCTTCTTGGGACATTTGTGTGCCCAATATGGCCCATTACAAAGAAAGCACTTGACTCCTGGCTTAGAGAAGTCACGATCTTCCTTCTCCTTACCCTTATCCTTGTGCTAGTAGGAGGAACTATCTTTGTTCTATTTTCCTCCTTTTGTTTGCTCTCCCCTACTCTTTGCTCCACCACTCTTCTTGTCTTTGGCCTTAGAAGGGTCCTTATTAGTAGAGTAATCAACAAAGCTATCGGCCACCGCAATAGCGTCGGCCAAGTCCTGGACACCACGGCACTTGACCTCTAACTTGGCCCAATTCTGAAGACCATCCATAAACAAGAATAAAGAATCTTTATTTGAAGTATCAGGGACTTCGAGTAAGAGTGTGATAAAATCTCACGTAGTCTCTCACACTACCAAATTGCTTGAGGCGACGAAGACGGCCTCTCGCCTCCTCTTTGGCATTCTCGGGGAAGAATTGCCTCTTTAGCTCTCTCTTGAAGATGACCATGATTTGTTCACTAAATTATTATCATTATTTTAGTGACAATTCTGCCTCAACAAAAAAAAAAATAATAGTGATCATTTGGAAACCTTACTTTTATGTTTTTTTTCCTCTTAAAAATAAACTTTCAAAATTTTTGGCTGAAAATGTTGCAGCCAACATTGAAACTTAAATGCACAAAAATCGTAGATATAATTTTCGGTCGAATTTGGATTTTGTTTTCCATACCTAATGCACTCTCTCCCCTCCTTGTATATTGTCAGAAGTATAGGTTTTCGTCAAATTATGAATTGGAACAATAAAAGTTATCTTAGAAATTTATTTTGAAAAAAAAATAGTTTTTAGTCAAATTATGAGTTGGAGCAATAAAGGTGATCCTAGAAATTTATTTTGAAAACGATTTCTAAAATGTCATTATATGCCAAAACACTATTATTTAAGTCCATTTCTCAATAAAGTAATGATATGTTTTTCCAAAAAAAAAAGTTAAAAAAAAAAGATATTAAAGATGGAATGAACGTGAACCAATTTTGAATTTCCTATAAAAATTATTTTTTCGATAATTTTTTACTAAAATAACATATAAATATATTTTCGAGGACCTAAACAATGGAGTTTGGCAAAAATTGTTGAGGGTAATTTACCCTCGCTAGTAAGAAGACAACATGTGCATCAGGATGAAAACGACACATCAGAATAACACCCAAAATGATATCATGATCTGCCAAAAGGATAGGTGCTAGCTGCGCTCCACTATTTGGATCCATAAGGTCCCTGTCTAGCTCACACATAGCCCAATAACTAATTAAATGGTCAATTGAGCCTAATAAGCTCATTAGGATTTACATCTCTTTAAATACTTAAGAGAAAAGTTCTCCTTAGCCTCTCTAAGTGTTCTACATGCCACTCATGCACAAGAACTATGCATTTTCGTGTGATAGAGAGAAAAAGAGAGAGTGGGGTAGACAAGCCACTGCGGGAGAAGTCTCGTGTTCATTTATGGCCGCTAAGGGAGAGATACCCATGGTCGTAGATGTGTACTCAAGGAGAAGGAAGATGGTCTTCCGGATCGTTCGCTCATCTCTCGTTGGGAATCAAGAAGGTGCCCATACACCGGATCATTCAATGGAATCTAGAGAATAGATAGGAAGGCTCAATGGTTGTGAAGTGCTTCTAGGTTTTATCTACACCAAGATCCATGAATTGATTTATGTTAGATCAACGATCCTACGTTTTTGGTTTGTAAAATTTCAAGAAAATTTTAAAATATCTATTCCGCTACGTTCTTGATTTGTTTACAAAACTACGAAAATCATTTTTGGTAAAATCATTTTTCGAAATTTATTTTTCAGAATTTCCAGCAATTGGTATCAGAGCAAAGTTTTTTGATGATCTAGCATATCTTGTTTATGTTTATTCTCTTAAAGTTTGATGATCTATGATTTCCATAATGATCTCTTTGATTATGTTTGGTCTTGTTCATGTTTATGAGTATGCTCTACTATGTATGATGATTAATTGATTCAATGAGTTTGAATGATAATCAATTAGATGTTACTATGAGTTTATGATCATGTGATGTGTTTTTTATTTTCCATTCTAGCATGTTCTTGATTTTTCTATGAATGTTATTTTATGTTCTTGATAAAACTATATGTAGAAAGTCATTTGATCTTTAATTGTGTCATAGTTTTTGAGAAAAACTGTTTGACAATTAAGTTACGGATTTTTCAGATTCGAAAACGCTACGAGGCGGCGCACGCTGAGAGTCGTGCGCACCACCTGTATTGCTGCGGTGGGGAGACCTGCACGATGGCCGCGCGGGTGGCAACCCCGCGCATTGGCCATGTGGGAGCAACGTCGCGCACTGGCCATGCGAGAGCAACCCGCACGGGTGGCACCTCGTGTGCTAGCCACATGGGTGTTGGCCCGCTCCAGTGGCCCCGCAGGTGGCACCCCGTGCGCTTGCTGCACGGGTGTTGGCCCACTCCCGTGGCTACACGGGTGGCACCCCATGCACTAGCCACATGGGTGCCGGATTGCTCCCATGGCCGCGCGGATGGCACCCAGTGCGCTAGCCGCACGGGTGTCGGCCCACTCCCGTGGCTGCGCAGGCTTCGTCCCGCTCCTGTGGTCACTTCGTCTTATGCCCGTAGCTATGCCAATGTCGTGTGTGACCCATTGGCGTGTGGAATTAGTTCTGTACGTGACCGCTCGACATCCCCGAGGACCCGTTCTTTATGTCGTACATGGGTATGACTACATGTCCGCATGCAATGATGTCTCATAACCATAGCTGCGCCACTTTGCCCCACCTTCGTAGCCGCATGCATGCCGTCTCATATGCTTGTTGTCGAAATCTACGCGAGCCCGTTGTCGCTTGGTACTTGTCCTGAACGAGGCCACATAGCGTTATGCGAGCCCGTCGCCACTCGGGATTGTCCCGAACATGGCCGCATGATATCCCGAGGATCGTCCTCATTACGGTTTCCCGTTCGGACCTTTAGTTTGTTCTGAACTATGCGGCGGCATTCCGATCAGCATCCTGATGCTGTTAACATCAGATTATCTATTTTAAATAATTTTTTATTTTAAATTTACTTATTTGAATTTTGAATTAGAGATAATTTAGGAAATTTAAATTCGTTAC
The DNA here is from genome assembly GCA_002914805.1 of Parasponia andersonii. Taxonomy (NCBI): domain Eukaryota; kingdom Viridiplantae; phylum Streptophyta; class Magnoliopsida; order Rosales; family Cannabaceae; genus Trema; species Trema andersonii. Next base: position 653,932 of record JXTB01000203.1, on the reverse strand, counting down.
CTTTTCTAATTTCTGAAATTTAAATTTTGGTAACTAATCTGATAGGATAAGATTCTATGAGAAAATCCTATATTCTCTAATTTTGGAATTTAAATTAAAGATGAGATCCTTAGTTTATGGAAGGATTTAAATTAAGGATAAAATCCTCAATTTAAATAAATTCAAATCAAGAATAAGATCACTTGATTTAAAGAAATTTAAATGACTATTTAAGTATAGATAAGATTACATATTTAAATAGATTTGATTTCAAATTTAAATATGGATGAGATCCCACTATTTAAGGAAATCAATTTAAATAAATAGGGAATTAATTAACTACCAAAATTAAAATTTTAAATTAAATAGATATAGATAAGATCTATATCTTAAACATATTTTAATTCGATTAAAATATAAATTTTTGAAATTAAGAGTTAATTCGAAATCATTTAAAATTTTAATTAGATATAATTTTTAATTAAATATTATGTGATAATTTTTAAATTTTCAAATTCAAAATATTTGGTTAGATATTTATTAAACTATTTATGAGATAATTAGTTATTTATTTGAATTTGAATTTGATTTGAATTCAAATCTAGAGATATTCTATGAGATTTAAATAGTTAAATCTTTTATAATTTAAATTTGAAACTTATGTAGATTTCAAATTAAAATTGGAAAGAATATATTATCTATCCAAATCTGTTTGATTTTGAATTTAAAGTTTGTAGTTAATTTTAATGAGATTAAAATAGATGATTAGAAATTATGAGATAATTTCATATTTGGCAAGATTTTAAACTTTCTATTTATTTTAATGAGATTAAAATAAAGGATTAGATATTATGAGATAAATCTAAATTTAAATTTATGTGATTAGATAATATTACTATATTAATTGTTTGATAATTAATTTATGATTTGAAATTCAAATGCTGAATTTAAATCAAGAGATAATCTAGAAGATTTAATGAAATTAAATTTCCAAAAGATTATCTATATCAGTTATCTAATAATTAAGTTAAAGATTTGAAATTCAAATGTTGAATTTATATCTGAAAATAATCTAACAAATTAATGTGATTAAATCTTTTAGATAATTAATATTAATAATGTGATAATTAATTTGAGATTTGAAATTTAAAAGTTAAATTCAAATCAACAGATATTTATAGATATTTAATTTGATTAAATCATGTACATATCTAATTTAAATCCTGTAAAGATTTTAATTAGTAAATATCTACATTATCCAATTTAAATTTAAATAGAAAGTTTATATTTTATTTTAATGAGATTAAACTAATGATTTGAAAATTATGAGATAATTTCAAATTTGAAAATCCAATAAGTGAGAGATATTTTAATTATGAGATAATTAAATTTATAATTCAAAATTTAAATTCAAAAGTTGAATTCGAATTTTTGAAATGTCCAAGGAGATTTAATTTGGATTAAATCTTTTAATTAAGTAAATTAGATTTTGTGAAAATCTTAATTATTTAAACTTGAATATTATCTCTCATAGTTATTATTTAATAATATCTTTTGTGAAATGATTGTTCAATTATTAAATAATAATAAATGCTAGAATTATTGATAATCATTAACTTTTTCTATTTTATTAAATTCTGCTAATACTTGATTATTATATGAATAATGTTGCATGCATAATCTATATAGAGTATTTAATTACATGATCTTAGTAACATGTCATATAGGATAGTAGAGCTACTCACATGCAAAATATGAACATGCTTACATAACTGATTTTAGATTACTAAGTAAGTTAGATAACTGAGTAAAATTATTAAATCCCTAATTATAAAATATTGAGTGGGAGAAGGTATAAGATACCTACAGTTTCCATTGTTAGTTCACTATGTACTAGGACGAGCCTCGCCTCAGAATCTTGTTGAGCTCCCATAGGAGGGTTTTCGTCTGGGTAGTACTGGAAATGAATTTCTTAGGATAAGATATTAGGTGGACTATATGAGGCCGATCACCCGTAGGCGACGGTCTTATATAGAAAGCTTAATTACTGAAACAATGGTTACACACTCAACTCGAAATACTGATATCCTCCCGTAGGAGTTCTTGTTAGTAGAGTAGAAGAATAAATTAAATGGTAGTTAGAAATATAGGATATGAGATATTTGTTTTATTTTCTAAATAAAATTGTTTCAGTTTGACTTGTTAATTGCATGACTTCCTGTAGGAGGCTGGTAATTAATAGAAAGTTGAATTACTATGAATATTAGTGATAGTCCTAGGGATACTTCACTTGCATATTGTAGATTTTATTTTACATTATGTTAATTATTCAAAATATTTGTTGCATGATGTTTGCTATTATATGGATTTTTTTTTTCATTCAAATAGATATGTCCTTAATTCTTTTACCCACCCTACTCACACTCATATAACTTGTATAGTTAGACTATGTTGTCTGGATTAATGTAACCTAGATTTAGTGCTTATGGCTGATAAGTTATTAAGTTTTTACTCTTATATGTTTGTCCACATTCATTGGTGAGACTAGTGAAGAAAAATAAAGCATATATGTGGTGGGAGAATTCCTAGAAAATTCATTGATATATGTTGACATACGATGTCTAATATGTTACAGCATGAAATTCAAGGAATTCAAACCACTATAATATTATGCTAAATCTCAGTGAGATTTCTAATGAACATCTTCACCAAGCTATAGTAGCTAAAGGTGAATTTCTAATCCCTAGCTAAAGGGAAAATGTTTCTTATATAGCATTAAAGGATATTGAAAGAAAATTGTTAGGGATACCTATACAATACTGGATTGGAAGGTAATAACAATTTATTATTCATTAATTTATTTTAGTGGATGACTTAATCAATCTTGGATAGGATTCAAGAATCATTAACCCTGTTTGCATGTCTGTTGCAAAGGGTTCTAGGAAACCAAGGGGTTTAGTGAAGACAAGTTCACTAAGAGTAAGGACTACAATAGCTATAGTGTCTATACATAAAATGAGAAATATTTAAATTAATATTTGATGAATTTATAAATTAGGACATTAAAAATTGTCAAGCATTTAAGAAAAATTTGATTTTTGTTTTATACTTGATGAAATGATATTATTCTGTTTGTCTCAACGACAAAATTTTTATGTGAAAGAATAATATTCTTAATTGCTCTCAATGACCTTTTTATTGCCCTAAATTATTCTCATTGTATAATACTAATAATGATGAAATTGAACATGATAAATCTATTCATAAGAAAGTGAATAAATACTAAGAATAAAACATATTTGTACTTCGGTTATATTAACCTAAATATGATCCAAAGATTGGTTAAGAATAGTCATCTAAACTTGTTAGAAGCCATACATTTATCAATCTAGGAATCCTATCTGGAAGGTAAAATAACTAAAACGGTCCTTTGTTAGAAAAGATCTAAGATTACAAGAGTGTTTTTTAAAAATAGTACAAACTATTGTCTACGGGCCCTTGAGAAATCAAGCCTAATGAGGTTTTGAATATATCATTATGAATGATTATTAAAAAATTTCGTTATATTTACCTAATGTGACTGCTAATTGAATTCTTTCAAAAATTTCAAAGAATAAAAAGCAGAAACCAAAAAGTAATTAGGAAAAGCATAAAGGCTCATCGATTGGATCGAAGTATTGAATACCTCTATAGAGAATTCTTGGGAATATCTCACAAACAATGAAAACTTTTGGCTATGATTAAGTTGTTGTTCAATTATTCATTATTACTACCCTAAAGTAAGTTATTTCTTGAGGAACTAACTGATGATGTAATCAGCCTATCTATGAAATATAGATTAGAGTAAGCACTTAAGAAGTATAAATCACTAGAAGATCAACATATATCGGACCCTCATTGTAGTGGGAGGATTATGAGACAATCTGGTAGATATTTGAAAATAGGAGAGTCCTATAACCTAGAATCTGATTACTTTATCTACTAAGAGGAAATAGATGATGTTGATATAGATCTTTGGCAAAAGGCAATAGAATCCATATTAGATTCTATGTACTCTAATAGAATCTAAGATCTTATAGATCCACCTAAAGGGGTAAAACCTTTTAGGGGTAAATTAGTCTATAAGAGAAAAAGAGGAATATATGGGAAAGTAAAGACTTTTAAGGCAAGTTAGTTGAAAAATGATTAAATACAGAAAGAATGTCTATTCTATTGTTATGGTCAAGTCTATTCATATACTCTTTTCCATAGTCGTATCTCTTGATTATGAGATATAGTAAATGGACGTTAAGATAGCTTTCCTGAATTGCAATTTTGATGATTGTATCTAAAAGATACAGCCAGAGGGATTTATTGAAAAAGGCCAAGAAAGTAAAGTTTGTGAAACTTTAGAGGTCTAATTTATAGACTTAAGCATTTGTCTAGAATTTATCAATTTGATCAATACATAGACGAATCTTGTATCTATAAAAGATTCAGGGCAGCAAAGTGATTTTTCTGGTTTATATATATTGATGATATACTAATCATTGGGAATGATATAGGATGATAATCATCAATAAGAATTTGGTTAGCACAATAGCATGATATTTATTATGTTGTTGGAATAGTAAGTTGTTACTAATCCAATCCAGAACCTGAACATAGAGTTATAGTCAAGTATATCCTTAAGTATCTTCAGAGAAATAGGAACTATATGCTTATCTATTCTGGAGAAAGATCTAACTTATGTAAGATATATTAATTCAGATGCTCGATCTAAAAATATACTCGAGAGGATCAACCTTTTGTTATGTGTTAACCTTAATAGGGAGATGTTATAGTGAGTAAGATAACCTTAGCCGAAGAAACTTGTTAGTCCGTTTACCAAATCTTCAGCAATCGAAGTATTTGAGGATCGCCTAGAAGGGATGGGACTACGTGATATATCACATTTGCTTTAAAGGACAAGTGGGAGATTGTTGGGAATATGCCCTAGAAAGCAGTTTCTTTGTTTGGCATTTTAAACAATGTTTATTGGATTTAAGTGTTATCTATTTGTTATTCATAAATTCCATATTACGTTCCAATTATATACATGTGATGTTTATGTTTTCTATTATGCAAACGTCTAAAAATTTCCATGACTAATAATGAGTAATAAATAATTGTTCGTGCGAAGTGTTCACATGTGGGAGACTAAATTCTTTATTTCATTATGTCTAAATTATAAGTTCACATTCTGCAAATAAAGATGGAATACTTTATTTTGCCATAAAATGTAGTGTTGTCTATTTTAACGGGATTGATGAAGTCGCCAATCATCGAAGTGTCTGACTTCAGATAGAAACACTAGTACGTTATAAGAAAATTATAAGTGCATTGAATTGGACCAAGTGAAAATAGAATTTGAGGTTAAGTGCCGTAACTCAATATTCTATCTTTTACTAATCTAACATTATTGCAAGATACCTTAATCCTAGTGATTGTCGGACTTGCTTTCATGAGTTTTATCTTTTTGACTTACTAAAGGACTAGTTCCGATAATATGGTTCGAACTTCGATATCTTGGAAGATAAGATTTGTGAATTGACGAGAACGCCTTGCATGATTTGGACACCATGTATATAATATCACTTTGAGTTTTTTCAAGGACTTGGATAATAAAAAACCAGGCGCCAGGTATTCACTTTGTGAATTTGACTGTGTTTGTATGAGCAGTTACAAACACCATAGTCAATTATTATCCATTAGATGAAAAATGGCAACTCAAAGGTAAATATGTACTAGAGGGATAATACAGTAATTTCACCTCACTAGTACGGTATTGCATCGGGGGTATATCTGCA
>JXTB01000203.1:591919-647877 GCA_002914805.1 Parasponia andersonii | reverse complement strand
TATCTAAACCAAGATCCATGAATTGATTTATGTTAGATCAACGATCCTACGTTTTTGTTTTGTAAAATTTCAAGAAAATTTTAAAATACCTATTCCGTTGCGTTCTTGATTTGTTTATAAAACTGCGAAAATCGTTTTCGGTAAAATCGTTTTTCGAAATTTATTTTTCGGAATTTCCAGCAGCCTAGCCAAGGCATGCTCAAGCTCACTGAGGTAAAAGCAACCCTGGTCAGATTTTATACCGTGCACTGATCTTATACCCTAAGCAAAAGACCAAAGAGGAACCAGGAAATAGCCGACCGCTAGTATAATGACATAGCTCCGACCAAGAGGAAGAATAAAGAAGGCGTGGACTAGAGGAAAGTCGACACCTGGCTCAATCAGATACGCAAATCCATACAATGGGTAGGTAAGAATCTCTTCCATCTTTTCAAGGACACATAGATATCAACTCTAACTTTTGAGGGTTCACAAGGCCATTATAAATAGTCTCATAATCATTAGAAAGAGGTAAGCCGCTACAAATCTCCAAAACCCTATTTATCTCCTTGGCCATTTCTCCTCTTATCACTCATTTGCTACTGGTTTACTATTCCATTGAATACTTTATTGGATGCATCACTAACTACCTTTCTGTTGAGGAGATTCGGTAGGTACGACACAAGTATCACCCATTACTAGTTGGCGAAAAGTCTATCTATAACCTTCTCCTAGGTTGTACGAACAACACCTACATTAAATCTGGGTTTTGGCTCTCTTTGTGGAAGAACCACTCAAGGGCGCATGGCGTGCATTGGTTCACAGACCAAAATCTACACTAATATTTTGGTACTAGAAGAAGGGTGAGAGAGGACTGATTGCTCGAGAATAAGTAGGACTGTATTCGAATGACTTGCCCTCGTTAATAGTAGAGACACGTATGTTCCAAGAATGTCTGACCATTTTGGGACTACGAATCTCAAGGAAAGATTGGACCAACGAAGGAGAGAGGCTCAGGTCCACTACCCCTTGCCACAGTAAATTGTGATCTACAGATGGGACCTACCCCGCAAATAGCACTGATTGAGCCTATCCCTAAATAACAGATTGGTGGTGGAAATGAATGTTACCAAGCTCTCAAAAGGCAAGTGGATCAAGTCCTAGCTGACTGAAAGCTGACTGAAAATGTCTGAATGATACTAGAAGAGACCAAATCCCCATTCCTAATAGAAATAGCACGTTCATGTCCTTTCCACCATTTTAAAATGTTGAATATACCCTTGTATGATGGCAACTGAGACCCATCCCACCATGTACAAAACTATAAGGCATGGATGACCATAGCTAAGGTCGACCCTACAACATTCTGTAATTCTTTCCCGCTCACATTAAAGGGCTCAGCACAAATTTGGTACGGCAGAGTCGAGGCTAGATCCATTAAAGCTTTTGAGGTATTATGTGAGGCATTCGTGCTGCAATTCCTAAGCTTGAGGGTCCAACTAAAAGGTTGGAGTTACCTTAATACCATAAAACAAGGGGAAAGCGATTCCCTGAGGTTTTACCTCGCCAGGTTGATGTTATAGTACTTGAGTGCCTAGGAGTCACCTAAGAAACGATTTTGAATGTCTCTCTGGAAGGGACATGATACGAGAAATTAGTATGGTTTATGAGTAAGAAGAGACCTACCTCCTACGTTGCATTTAAAGAGAAAGCTCAGGAAATCACAAATGCTGAAGAGTATTTCCTAACTAGAGTGAACGAAGGTACAATCACCCCAATGGTTTGCACGAATAGGCAGTCAGGGAAGAGAGTGAAAGCCAAAGGGTGGACCAGCGGGCCTCAACCAAAAAAGAATAAGTAAGATATCACCCTCTCCAGCAACTTTTTTCCAACATCCCAGCATGAAAGACCTTTGTTCCCTAATCCCAAACCAAAACAAAGTGATCGCCCCCAAGCAGAACTACACCCCATTGAACATGATGAGAGAGTAGATCTTGATGTAAATTAAGGGAAAGAACATGTTGAAGGCTCCATTCTAGATGAGGGCACCCCTAGAAAAAAATAACATGAACAAGTATTGCAGGTTCCATAAAGAGATAGGACACGAAACATTAGAGTATCGGACACGAAACATTAGAGTATCGACATTTGAAGGATCAAATAGAGGGGTTGATTCAACAAGGCTATTTAAGGGATTATGTGAATAGAGCAACCGAGCAGGATAAACAAGCTTATGCCTCCAATCCCCGTGGAAACATAAGTATAGATGGGCAGGTAGGTCCGAGCAGTAATAATAATGGAACACCTCATAAAATACAAACTATCTAGGGAAGGCCGACACCCGATGAGTCGGCTAACACCTAATAAGCACAAGAATGGCTTGAGAGGTCGCCTCTGGGCACCAAGTAAACATAGTAGAACACATCACCAAGCTCTCTAAACATGGGCCGACATCAATCACATTCACTAAGGAACAGGCCAAGAGGCTAATCCACCCACACAATAATACTCTTGTGGTGGCCTCAGGATCACAAATGGTCGAGTCTTTTGGGTTCTCATCGACACAGGCAGCTCGACGGACATACTATTCACATCAGCATACCAAAAGATGAACATAGGCGAAGCAATACCGATGCCTTCCAAGACCCCACTGTATGGGTTTATGTAAGAATATGTCCACCTCAAAGGGGTGATCAGACTGCTCATAACATTTGGGGAAGAGCCAACTACCACCACTCAAATTATGGATTTCCTTATCGTTGACCAAAGGTCGGCATACAATGCTATAATCAGTTAGCCAACACTGAACAAATTAAAGGCGGTGTTGTCGACCTACCATCTCATAATGAAGATTCTAATTGAAGAAGGATCAGGGAAATCAAGGGAGACCAGACCTTGGCATAAGAATTCTACGCTATGGTAATAAAGGCCAATCAGAAGGCATACATGGTGTCCACAGTCTACTAGGTTAACTATGTATGGGCAATTCCCCTAGACCGTGAGTGACCTTAACCCCCGAGAAGAGTAAAAAGAAAAAAAGGTTGAACCCGATGAGGACTTGGAGTCTATCTAGATATCAACACCAAGAGTAGTTAATCAAAATAGGGACCCTACTACTAAGGGAACTCTGGGAAAGGCTTATGGGCTTCCTAAAAGAATATAAAGATGTATTTGCGTGGTCGAACGAAGGACATGTCTGGCATAGACCCTGACATAATCGTCCACCGATTAAGTTGAACGAGCACACGAAACCACTTACCCAGAAAATAAGGAAGTTTAACCCCGAAAGGTACAATACGATCAATAAGGAGGTCGAAAATCTACTCAAGGCAGGTTCATAAGAGAAGTCAACTACCCACTGTGGTTGGCCAATATAGTCCTAGTGAAGAAGGCAAATGGAAAATGGAGGGTTTGTATAGATTTCACAGATCTAAACTAGGCTTGCCTAAAGGACTCTTTTCCACACTGAGAATTGACCAGCTAGTAGACGCGACAGCCGCGCACGAGCTCTTGAGCTTCATGGATGCCTATTCGGGCTACAACCAGATCCACATATGCCCGGAAGATGAAAAAAAGACCTCAATCATGACCAACCAAGGCCTATACTATTACTTGATAATGTCATTCGGGCTAAAGAATGCTGGAGCCACATACCAGAGGTTAGTCAACATGATCTTCAAAAAACAGATTAGCAGAACGATGGAAGTATATGTTGATGACATATTGGTAAAGAGCTTCAGGAAACCTGACCATATAGGAGACCTAAAGGAGATGTTTGACATCCTTAGGGAATAAAAAATGAGGTTGAACCCTGACAAGTGTATATTTAGGGTCAAGTACGACAGATAAATGCCGACCATTCTTCTAAGCATTCAAAATAGGGAGAAACTTGGTATAGACAGAAGAGTGCAAGAATGTTTTCCAGGAATTCAAGGCCTATTTGAAAGCAAGCCTGTGCCTGGGGAAAGCCTAATTTTATACTTGGTGGTATCAAAGAATGCAATGAGCAGAGTTCTTGTAAGGGAGGAAGGAAGAACACAGGTACCAATATACAATGTTAGTAAGTCTCTTCTCAATCTCGAGACCCGATACCCAGAAATTGAGAAACTAGGTCTTGCTTTGATGACAGCCACCAAAAAGCTCTGACCATATTTCCAAGCATATACAATTAAATTTTTGACCAGCCACTCTTTGAGACAAATTCTCCAAAAGCCTGATGCCTCCGACCGCTTAGTCAAGTGGGCCATCGAGCTGGACAAATTTGAGATTGAGTTTGTCGTAAGAACCGCTATCGAGAGGCGGGCACTAGCCAATTTTATGGCTGAGTTCACTTATCCCACTAAAATGGAAAGAGCTCTTAATGAGGAGGGCATCTCCAAAGCACTAAAAAGAAGGATGGACAAGCCTCCCAAGCAATATGTATGGCAGTTTTCCGTGGTCGGATCGTCTTATGCAACTAAAAGCGGAGTAGGTCTGGTTCTTATCAGCCTAGAAGGAGAGAAGGTCAGGTATACCTTGAGGCTTGACTTCAACCCCTTAAATAATGAAGCCGAGTATGAAGCATTGATCTCTAGGTTGAAACTAGCAAAAGAACTTCAAGTGCAATGCGTCGAAATCTTCAATGATTCATAATTGATCGTGAGCCAGATATCTCGCCAAAGAAGAAAGCATGTTCAAATATCTCACTAAAGTAGAAGAGTATATAGGAGCCATGACTTGGTGTGAGATTATTAGAGTGCCCATGGCCTCGTGTGACTCACTTCAGGACTCGTCGATAACCCTCTCGAATAGATATCGATCGAGACATTGTCTGAGCCAAGCACCCAAGAATATGAACAAACCATATGCATAAACCAGCTCCCCTCATGGATAAATTCGATCAAAGATTATTTGGAAACTGACAAGTTACCGGATGATAAAAATGAAGCTTGAAAGATCAAGTACTAGTCCAATCGATACGTTGTCATTAGGAATAAGCTTTATAGAAAGGGCTATGCAGCTCCATATTTGAGATGTCTCCGACCTGATGAGGCCGAATACATCCCGAAATAAATACATAAGGGGGGTGTTGAAACTACTCAGAGCCAAGGTTGTTTGCTTATAAGGCTCTAAGATAGGAATTCTATTGGCAGACTATGTAAAAATATTCAAGGGAAATGGTAGGAAAAAGTGACAAATGCCAATGATTTGCCAGCTATACAAAAGAGCACCCTTGACCCCTTATCGTCGATTATAAGTCCCTGGACCTTTGCAAAATGGGAGATAGACTTGATCGGACCCCTTCCTGTTGCTCGAGCACAAGCAAAATTTGAGATCGTTGCCATTGACTACTTCACTAAGAGGGTTGAGGTAGGACAATTGGCAAAGATCACTGAAGCAAACTGCATGAACTTTATCTTCAAAACATCATATGCCAGTTCGGACTGCCTTATTCAATAATAACTGACAACGGTAGCCAATTTGACAGCCCAAGGCTAACGAAATTTTGCCAGAATTAGGGATCTACAAGCTATTTTCTTCCAAAAATCACCCTCAATTGTACGGGTAGGTCGAAGTGGCTAATGAGATGATCAAGGAAAATTTAAAAAAAAAAAAAGACTAGAAAAGTTAAAGGGAGCTTAGGCTAATAAGTTACCTAGAGTACTGTGGCCTCATCGGATGATAGAAAAGGCTATAACAGGGGAACATCGTTCTCCTTGGTTTCAGCATGGATGTGGTTATACCTGTTGAGGCTGGCATGCCAAGCTACACAGTCGAAGCCTATAAGAGCCAAGACCCCAAATGAGGTGACACAGACAACGAAGAAGGCCTGAGGTTTAATCTTGTCTTGATCAAAGAAAAAAGAGAAGAGACACTTGTAAGAATTGCTGCTCATAAATACACTATAGCTCCGTATTATAATTCCAAGGTCCGAACATGAACATTAAAAGTCGGTAAGCTCATGCTTAGGCATGTATTCTTAAATACAATCGAGCCAGGGGCCAGAGCACTTGGACCAATGTGGGAAGGGCTCTACCTGGTCTTTCGGATTATCCAACTAGGGATTTATAAGCTGCAAGACATGGGGGCAACTATTTACCCCATCTCTAGAATACTGAACACCTCAGAAACTATTGTCAATAGCCAAATTTTGTATAAGAAAAGCATATAATGAAAAAGTTATGCTTATGTCTATTGTTTTTCACCCGAATTATAGTCGTTAACTGAAAAACAAGGGCAGAAAAAGGCTGACAACCCCTTAAAGAGATAACAATAATATTAAATCATTAATGATATATGACAAAAATAATAATGACCAATGAAAAATATTCCCATGTGCTTCTGAGCTCTAGGGATAATAGATCACTTTACATGCCTCCAAGCACCAGGGATAAAAGACCCTGATCCCTATACTTCCAAACACGACAAATGCTTCCAAGTACTAATGATTCATATATGGTTTCTCAATACTAGTCTAAGATTGAAACTATCTAAACCTAACCTAATGTTGCATATACTCGGATCCTCCTAGTGATTTGACCAAATATGCACAGTTAGTAGCTTCAATGGTCGGCATTCTGAAGCAACTAACCAGCTTTGATTTAGGTATACGCAAGTTTTCATAGAAAATCACAGTCACAAATAAGAAGGAAAAATGAAAGACGTCGATTTCATAAAGAAAACATATATATAAATTTCGTAAGATAAAAAGAATGAAATCTCAAAGGGATGATTATATTTACATAAAAAAAAATAGGGGCTCAGTCATCCGGACCAGAAAAGAAAAATAGGGGAGAGAGAACCTAAAATTTGTTTATGAAAGTAACCCACAAAGGGGTGAACTTAAGCCAGGGGAGGAGTTGGAGGGACCTGGTCAGTGAAAGGAGTGCTCAGGACCTCGGTAGGCTCAAGGGCAGACAATAGCTCAAACATGTTCATTTCCTGGGAATCTAGAGCTCAGGTAGGGTTCTTAGAACCTAGCTCATAGGTATCCCACTAAGGGTCAGAATGGTGGAACTGAGTGGCAATCCAATCCTCAACGACGGCCTTCTTCACCTCATCTAAGACTATTGTCCGAGTAGTATCTAATTGAGACTTTAGGTTGCGGACTTGACACTCAAGCACAAGCTTGGCCTTTTTCTCCTCACCAAGTTGGTTCTCAGTATCACGAGCTCTCTTTAGCTATTGCTCTTGCTCATCCCTAGCCGTATTCTGCTTGGAGCGGTACCTCTCGATAGAGACCGAGAAGTCCCTTATGCTCTTACATATAAGCACGTTCAAAAAGGCTTGCTGCAAAATAGAGAATACCAACGTAAATAAGAGAGGGATGGAAAGGACGAGGTTAAGGGAAAGTACCCGAGTAGTGTGCTCCGAGCACATAGCACCAAAGTCCCTATCCAAGTGCCTGCAACAGTCCTCTACAAGTTGATCTGAGCAGGCGGCATACTTCCTATCCATTGGCCCCTTTAAAAATATTTTCAACAATTGGGCAAGGAGCTTATCCAGATAAGTTGTGTCTATCAGCTTCTTGTCGGGTCGGCCTGAGGAAGGAGAAGTATCGATCACAGGAGCAGAAGGAAGCTCAGAAGTTCTAAAAGGTAAAGCTCCTGTAGGAGGGGTCGGCCGCGAGCAACTACCCAACAAATTTTGGTTGCTCCCCTAACGAGCCCAGTTTCGGGCAAGAAGGGCATGGAGGTTCGACTCCAAGCTCGATATCTCGTACACTGCAAGAAAGAAAACTAGGTCAGATACAAAATTAGTATCTAAACTTTCTAAAGGACCCTCCCCAATGGAACCTTACTGGTCAGTGACATTTAGATCTTAAAGAGAGGGTGTCAGACTCATTAGCTCTATGGGAATAGAGGGGGATGAGGGCAGAAGGGTCGAATCTAGCTGAAAAGGTGTTAAAGCATCTCTGCCTCTTGGGACTTCTCGCCTCCACGGACATTCGATCCGGTTAAAAGGGCCAACCCCATCCGGAGCTAGCGAGCAGTGTTTACTCAAACGAATTCCTCGAAGGCGGTCCTGTCCTTCAGTGGGTACTACCCTGTGTACTCAATGCTAATTTCAGTAAGCAAGTTACTTACATCCTTCTCTTGATGGTTGAGCCCTTTGATTGCTATGGCTCGAGTAATTATCTCACTGTCAGCCACCTCTGCCTGCTCTATCGCCCACTACTGCCTAAGTTGGAATTTTGTCAAAATAGCGCGTGAACCCCTTGGAAGTTGGCCACCCATGACATTGTTCCAAGACTTCCTGTCATAGAACCATTCCTCTTTTCCTTGCTTGTCAGACGTATCCTGACCAAGAATTTGAAGGGTGCACCTTGAGTTGTCCACTTCGGCCCGAGGAGCCTTGGAAAAGTACACCCAAAGGTAATATAAGCCCTTGCTATTTGGTGCATTCTTGAGTTAATAGACAAGCATGCGGAAGGTGATATCCGGCCAGACCTAAAACCTGAACATGACCCAAAGTCTGATCAAAACCTGCCAAACATTTTGGGATCAGCTGAGTCGAGTAGATCTGGCACTTAGAGAAGAAGTTAAAGAGGAAAGGGTGAAGAAGAAGTCTTAGCCCAACCTCAAAAAAGCCCAAGTATAGTGTAACACAGCCTGCTAGTGGTCAGCTAGGTACATCACCTTCCCCCAGTGGTAAGAGATGAATGTCATCCAGAATCTCATCCATCATGGTGAACCAGAATTAGTCAGTGCTAAACTCTGTCAGAGACCTTGCTCGTTTAGCCCTACTGACCATCGGATCACCGGCCTCTGTCCTGACCGTCTACCCCTAACCCCGACCATCTTTTGCCATCTGATCACCCGTAGGTGTGAAATTAGAGTTTGGTTCTTATGTTTGATTCCGAATAGTTGTGGGAATGAAGTATCGAAGTCGAATAGTCGGCCTATTCCTATTTAAAACTAGTGGTTCGTCCCCAGTCTCTTCTGAACTGAACATGAGATATTGACCCTTATGAGACAAAAGTCGAGCTTACCTGAGAATATTTGCAACATTGGGTGTGAATCGTCGTAATTAGAAAGAGCCAATACAAGTTCGAATAAGTCAGGCTAGGGACCATCGAACCTAACCAGGGACAAGCTAAGCAAAGCTAGTTCTTGATATATGGTGGTGTCATCCTCGCCGTCGGGGTGGTCGTCAACCCTTTGAATTGCTACAGGGGGTTGCTAGTTAGGAATGAAGACGGGAGGGTGTTTAGGGACAACTACGGTAGTGTTGATCGGAACTACTTCACCTAGCACACGATCGGGACTGACCAAGTCGTGGACAATAGCTTGATTTTTGGCCTCATGCATGCTAGGCTTGGACCCCCAGACCACCTCCCCACTACTTTCCGAGGAAATTAGATCAACCACTGGTATCGTAGTGGGTCTTGGAACAACCCTGTCTGAAAATCATTAGGACACCCCTGAGTGATCAAACCCGTCGTTCTCGAGTGCAGCAAGATCCATTCAAGCCTTTTTCTCCTACTAGGTGGAAACCCTAGAAACCGGAAACCTAAAAATAAAGGAGACTAAAAGAAAAATGAAAGAAAAAAAAAAAGGGAAATTGGATATTAGATCCAGAAACTTACCTAACTGAAGTGACTAAGGCACTGGGGCAAAGAGAATCCAAGAGAAATCCCTGAAATAAGAACTGCGGAAAATGGCAAAGCCCACAAATTAAAGTATTGCAAAGAGCCAATCTTTGAGTGAAGGTAAAGAGGCCTTTCTTTTAGGAAAATTGAGGAAATAACAAACAAAGACAAAACCTTGTAGCAACTCAGCCACCTGGAAGTTATCACTTGGGAAGATTTTGAAGAATGAAGCTACAAAGAAAATGAAGGATTTGAGAACTTGGGAGAAGCAAAATAAGAATGAGAAAATGGAGTAACGAAAAAGGAAATGTACGGGCCTATTTATAAGCCTAAACAAGATGACAGTGCAACTCTTAGATCAAAAGTAAAAGGCCACATGTCAATGGATAATGTAAGGAGTTTTAAACTATGAAGAACGACTCCTCACATTCCCGAAGAAAAGCGGGAAAGAATTTTAGCTATAGGATAAACCAGAATGCCATGCGGACGACGGTGATCGAGAACGTACTTCTCACAAGCCGACTAGACGAATTATGGAGGCCAACCACACTTTCCCAAGGAAAAAGCAACATCACAATTTAGGCTTATTTATGATTTCAATGATCACAAAAGGCCTAAAAAATCACCCTTCGACATAACCCTTATCAAAGGTTGACTACATCTTGGTCAACTGAGCCACAGGTCAGAAGAGTAATGCATCAGAATAGCCGATCAAGATATGTCAAAGTTCCCATCCTGAGCAAGTCATAACGAGAACTTGGGGGGCAGATGTTGAGGGTAATTTTCCCATGCTAGTAAGAAGACGACATGTGCATCAGGATGAAAACGACACATTAGAATAACACTCAGAACGACATAACGATTTGCCAAAAGGATAAATGCTCGCCGCGTTCCACTACAAAAAGAGCCGAGCAAGGTCATGGGAGAAAACTGCCTAGCCAAGGTACGACCAAGTTCACTAAGATAAAAAAATAACCCTAGTCAGATTTCATATTGCATGCCGATCTTGTACCCTAAGCAAAAGACCAAAGAGGAACCAAGAAATAGCTGACCACTAGTATAATGATATAGCTCCGACCAAGAGGAAGAATAAAGAGGGCGTGGACTATAGGGAAGTCGACACCTGGTCCAATCATTTATGCACATCCGTACAAGCGGTAGGTAAGATTCCTCTCTACCTTTTCAAGAATATGTGGATACCAATCCTAACTTTTGAGGGACTACAAGGATATGAATAGCTTCATAATCATCAAAAAGAGGTAAGCCGCCACAAATCTGCAAAACTTTATTTGTCTCCTTGGCCATTTTTTCTCTTATTACTCATTTGCTACCAGTTCACTATTCCATTGAATACTTTATTAGATGTGTCACTACCCACTTTTCTGCTGAGGAGATTTGGCAAGTACCATAACGGTACTACCTATTACTAGTTGGTGAAAAGTCCATCTATGACCTCCTCTTAGGTTGTACGGACCACACCTACATCAGATCTGGGTTTTGGCTCCTTTTGTGGAAGAACCACTCAAGAGCGTATGGCGCGTGTTGGTTCACCGACCAAAATCCATACCAACAGAACCATCACCCATAAAATTGACTAAAAATCAACAAAATCTTATACTTTGATGAGAAATGGTTCACGGTATTATATGAATTCCCAATCCTTATGTATTGTGTTGCATCACGATGTCATTGTCCGCCTTTAAAAATTGAAGGGTTATCTTTCAGACGTCATCATCCTTTTTCATGAAAACAAAAAAAGAATTAAAGAAAATGGTGTGAAACGAAAAGAAAACTACTCTCGTTACTAATGTTCTCATTTTGATATTTCTTTTTTTTTAAAGTTTGCTCTAAAATATATTAGATAAAATCTAAATCATTTTTTAACACAAACACATGTTTTTAAACATAAAAATAAAAATTCATCTTTCTAATTTTTATTTTTCTAGAATGGAAAAAATGTTTCATCCTTTTAATCAAAAGAAAATGAGACGATGCTTTTTTTTTTGGTTATATTGAACATCCCTTGTTAATACTTTTAATGGTATTCAAACCCAATAATCTTCTAAGTATCTCGTAACAAAAAGGAAAAAAAAAAAAAAAAAAAAAGCAAAGACTCATTAGTAATGTTATCAAAGCTAACTTTTATTGTCATATCATACATCTAATATTATTTAGATACTATATTCCTAATAAACCTTAAAATAAATTATTCTCAAACAAATTTCAAATTGCTTCTATTATTACCACCACCACTATTCCTGATTCTGACAGGGCATTTGTTCGATTAGGACCGAAATATTTTAACCATCAGTCTCAACCATTTCGACCAGCAGTCGGAATTTCTAGAACTTTTTATCTCAGTCAAGCATGATTGACTATCTTCTCCGTCTGCGCTTTCTTCACTTTGTCCTTTTAGCCATGGTGAATTTTTTTTTACTAGAATCCAATTGAAAATAATTTTAAAATTCCGAATTTTCAATTAAATGTAAATTTTTATTTTATAAAATATTCAAAAAAAAAAATTTGTTTTTAAATAATTTAGTTTGTCCATTTTTCCATATGATATTGAAATTGAAGATTAGAATAAAGATTACTCCAATAAATCAAAAAGTACACCAAGGGAATAGAGTCGATTAGGGGATAACCCTAGAAAAATTACGGAAAAAAGGCGTCATTTTGCTACTCTACTTTTACACATGTTTGGTTGATAGACTGTAATTAGAATAATAATGGGAATGATAATGGTAATGGAGTGCAAATATAAAAGGAATATGAATATGAATAATAATACATTGCTTGGTTCAAATTGGAATTAATGGTAGAATGGAATGAAATAAATTGTGTATTGATGAAATTACTCTTATTTTTAGATATTTATTAGAGCAAAAAAAGGAAAATTCAGTTTTATCAAAATTTGAAATAAGTTGGAATTTTTATTCCTTATGTGCAGAGTGGAATAACAATTCTACCATTTAATAAAATTATAATTCACATTCCCTTGCTAAAAAGATGAAGCAAAACATTGGAATATACTTGTTGGTGAAATGAATTTTCCATCCCAAAATCTATTCATTCAAATCAAACATACCCTGATATAATGGAATGACCATTGGAATGGAATTGTTTTTTCTACAAATATCCATTCCTATGTTTGGTTTGACACAAATTTACAGAAATAACGATTCTTAAGAAATGTTTATTCCATCAAATGATAGAATACATATTCCTAAAGTGGACCACTAGAATAGACTTTCCATTCTAGTGCTAAAATATTCAAAGGATAGCTCTTTTGCTATCCCTATGTATACTCTCTCAATATTATTTCTAAAACCATACTCTTATTTAAAATTTTGAATCTAATTACTACTTTTTACACCCCTAATTTTTCCTATATTATCTCTTAATTAATCTAATATTGTCTTTTCTCTTTTCTCTTCTCACCCATCTTCCTACTCATATCCAACCATCTTTTCTCGCACCTCTCTTCTTCCTAATAAATTTAGGTGTATTAATCTAGTTGAAATTGGCCGAGTCTAAGCATCTCCTGTAATGGTTTTTTGCTTTTCTTTTTTTTCTGAAGTTTATTTTAAAAGTTGTATATGTATCAATTTAAATTTATACTGTTAAAAAAAAAAAATCCCGTATGGGCATTGCATTGTCCTTGCTGCACAAGAAATACTTTTCGGTTTAGGCTCCTTCAGTCCTTCATAAATGAATCCTGCTACCTGGCTTTGGGTAAATAAATTTTCTCTGTCCTTATATAAAGAATATGATTTGTCGCATGATATGTACGCTAATCTTCGGATTAGAACCTAACACCGGTTATTTTAAAATAGCTCCAAATTTAACTGTGAGTACTTATGTCCTCGATTTTGGAATTAGGTTTTGTGTTTAAAAAGGGATGGAAGAGTCTACCAAAGCATTTAGAGAGACGTGTAAAAAATTTAAAAAATATACAAAAATTTGTACCAAAATATAATTTCATTCAAAGTTATTTTAGTAATAAAAAGTTAGTAAAAAAAGATGTGTGAGAAAAATAGACATAGGGTCGCAATAGAGGCGCCCATATTTAAAACATTATTTTTCAACATTATCCCTTAAATTATCTTTTAATTTTTTGACATATTTTTTAAAAAAAAATTCTCAAAACTTTTGAAAACTACTATTCTGTAAATGTTTAACAAATAGTTGTTATATAATTTGATATGCATAAGAAAAATATTTTGAATCAATTTATATCTTTTTTTATATATGGTAATTATTTTGTTATTATTAAATGATAAGAAACTCTAAATATATTTTAATGTATTATCCTAAACATGAAATAAGGATTAAAGTTAGGGATATTTTTGTCAAATATTTATTTTTCAATTCTATTCTAAAACACATTAATCTTCGTTTAGACATTAGTTCCAATGTTCAACCAAAACGAATGAAATCAAAATTCCATTGTTTTCCTATTTCTATTCCTATACTTTTCTATTCAATCAAAGCAAACGTTACACGGACAACAGTCAAGTATATTTTTCATGAGATGAAAAATTTGAACCTTAAACCTCAATGTGTGGTTGGCACTTAGCATTAAAATTGGGGAGTAAATCTCGACCCTCAGTTATAGCATTAGCAAGGGGGGACCAGATAAGAACAGCAATTGGCATAGATGGAGGGATGAACCCTTCTTCAAAGGAAGAGTAGGAACTTATAATACATCTTGACAAGTGTTGATGAATAGTCTCATTTCGGATTCTCCAAATGTGGTCCAAATTAATGGAGGCAAAAGAAGAACCCGAGTATCCACCACTCTAGGATTCAGGTTCCAAATCCATATAAGCCACATGACACATGAGTCTCAACACATTGGCTTGGTCAGGTTTCAGGCCAGCCAACGAAAAAGCCACCAGAGAGTCACAAAACAGGAACAATTGGCTTGCCCACTCAATTGCGAAGTCGCAGAAAAGACCGTTCTTAATTGGGTAGTAATTTGTATTCTGTTAATCAACAACAGTACTAATGACAAGCCAGGAGGGAAAAACAAGAGTACATATTATAATCATATCACAAAAACAAGAGCGTGTATTCATTCAATTCAAGCAATTTCCAAATACTTTTTCTTCCAATATATGCTATAAGCTCAGTTCCAACACATAATAATATATTAACATATCCTTACTACACCTCTAATTATGCTTGAATTACAAAACAGGGCTTTACCAAATGGAGACATCATGATCATCAGCTCTAAGCTTGAAGCTCAATTCCAATGTTCCCAATAGTGACAAGGCCTTTCCCAGACTTAGGCACCAAAGTGACCACCACACTCTCATCATCATCAGCTCCAACGTCCTCCAACAGATCACTGATTCCCAACCTCAAGCAAGTCCTCGTCGTCTTACTCTTCCCTCTCCCCTGCCCATGCGGCACGTTCACCAAGCTGCCCGCAAACTCCGCCTTATCGGGGCCTCCCAAGGCGGCGGCGTCCTCGTCGTTCACGTACACATCGAACTTCACCGCAAGGTTGCGATCGAACTCAATCCCGTCGATCACCAATACCTCCTCCTCGTCCTCTTTCTCCTTCTTGCTCCGTGACTTTTTCGGCCTAGCCACCACTCGGCTCACCGCTCCGTCGAGCTTTATCGGATAATCAGCCGTCGAATTTGCCGCCGATGGCGATGCTGCACCGCAGAGAGATCCCGCGCCGACCAGGAGCAAGTCTCTCCGATCGAGAGTGAGCTTGCTACGATCACCATCAGCGGTGGCTTTTGGCACAAAATTCGCCATGTGTTTCGAGTTTGGAGGAACAATTGACCGGATTGGAGATTTTGTTCTTGTTTGGAAGGAAGAGAAAATGGATTTGGAGTTGAGGGTGAGAGTGAGATTGAGAATATACATCCCTTTTACTTGTTTTTGTCTTCTGAGTTTTTTTGGTTTTGGTTTCCAAGGAGGTCGGTACGCTACGGTCTTGGTCATATACACGGAAAATCTAGTACTTAAATACTACTATTTAAATAGTAGTTGTCTTGGCTATTAGTACTTGTTGTCCTCACTTTAGATATGGATTGGAAGATAAGATCAAATGAAAAAAAAAAAAAAAAAGGTTCAAAAGTTGATCACGTTAAGTTTTCTAGTGGTCTGGGATTTGGAGTAGCTTTGGAAATTAATTCATTGAATAAAGAATTGACATTGGGGTCTTGTTAATGAATAATAGCCTCATAAGCAACATCTTCAAGGAGGAGATGAGGATGATTTCTTCCCAGAAGATAAATGAGGGTTGAAACATATTCACTACAAATATGTTACTTTATCATTACTTTCTCCATACTTGAGAATTTAACAATTAATTAATGAACATATTATAATTCTGATATAACTTTTCATTGTTCTTACTTAAAAACATGATATAATTTGATAGTGAAAAAAAAATGAATAATTTTAGTACACATACGAATGTAAGGTTCACCTGCAAAATTCGTTTGTGGGACTCATTAGCTATTATTTTGGTGTCACCTGTTTCCCTTAACTTTGTCTAAATATTATGGTATAAAGTTGGTTTTTCTATTATTACTGTTACTTCCTATTATCATTTAGATATAAATTTGGTAATTACGATTTACGGTACAAGTTCACTCAAATATGACATATAGTCCTACACATACAATATATCAGGCAATTAATACTTAAAAAAAAAAAAAACTATGAATCAAGGCACCATCTAAAACTGATCAGGGATTTGTTTGGTTAAACTTGGCATCCACACACACACACACAAACATAAATATATATATATATATGATGATGATGCGATTATTACCAGTTGTCCACGTGTCTCTGGACTGCTGATGTTGTATCTACCAACTGTCCATGTATCATTGCTATCCCAGAGTGCTTTTAACTTCAGGTCAGGTCGGAGAGATGGGGGTGGCTACCTGCAAAGACTCTCCGATGCTTAAATCAATTGTTTATCCCTAAGGTTGAGTAGCAAAGATTAAGTTTTTCTCTGTATATGTCCATCTGTATATCTTCTTTTTCCATAGAAGGAAGCAAGACTCGTATATATAATCCTAGAACTGGGAGCTTTCTGGCTCTCAATCTCAGGATCGAGTACCTCTTTTCATCATGACTTACTCCAGAAATCACAGGCCGTGGTTACCATGATTTTTCTTATATCGTCGTGGCCTGCTTTCCGCTGTCCCCTACGACTTGAGCCTGTCAAGGGCGAGATTTTGACAAACCACCATTCTGTCAAAACGATTTGCCCAATGTGTGCACCTACCCAGGATCGCATTAAATACTTTGTCTGGGTCTAGAGCAGTACGCTGCCTCCCATGGTCTTCTGGCGGAAGACTCTCGAGGCTCCTGACCCCTAGCTGTCGAGGTAAGAATTGGACTGGGCCGAACCCATCCAGGGTCTAGGATGGATTCAGCCCTAGCCTCGGACACCCCAAGGGCCCATACGTTATCACATGCGACTCGCGTGGCTTTTAAACGGTTACTGTGAACATGTGTCGGACGGTGTGCCCACCCCTGTGACCTGTTCTTCCACTTAATCATCCACGTGGTACAATGTCTAGGAACAGGCCCCACAACTACCCCAATTTCCCTATTTGATGGATTCGCATCCATCAAGTGGAGAAATCGTATCTCCAGTCCTCCAATTTGAGGGGTACATGTGGACCCTTACCGTCATTTCTCCTCAATAACCGACGTTGGTGCACACTATCCCGTGTCACGATTTTTCAAATTTTTGAAATTCTAGTGCTTCCGTCTTCGTTGCACTGTTCTCCTCTAGGAAAAACTCTTCGGCTCCCTTTCTATAAAAGCCGCGCTTGTTCTCATTTTTTATTTTACCAAAATCTCCAAATATTCCAGCCTTCTTAAATCTTAGGGTTTCCGCATCTCTCCTTTTCCAGAACCTTTCACTTTCTTCAATCGCATCTAAAACAATAGCCCCGAACTAGAGTCAGAAACTCCTCCCCGTCGCAGATTCCGAATTGGACTCGGTAAGGAGGCAGCTCTGCTTCCCTGGCGGAGTTACTTAAAAAAAGGTCGAGGACCCGGTAGACTGGTACCTTCACACCTCTACCCCCGAAGGCTCCATCGTCCTAGGGAGGAGGTACCTAGAATGACTGCGGTTTCCCCTTCCTCTCCTGGTCCACCAGTTCTTCACCCTTACGGGGATTCACCCGATGCAGCTGAATGCCAACAGGGTCGTGATCCTGATGGGACTTTCTGTCCTATCGGTCCTCCTCAACGTGCATATCGACCTGGAGGTGGTCTTTTATGCCTACAAGCTCATCCTCATCCCCAAAACGAGCTCTTAATCCACTTTCTACCTCCAGCTGCTCCCAGAGCGCCATGTTTTTTAGGGCTTGCCGAGGTCGGATAAGCAATGGGATTCCCATTCTAGGCTGTACGCCATCGGAGGGGCGTGGTGCTCTCCCTGGGTGAATGGAGAGCGTTTTTAAATTCTTTCATTTTTCCTGCAAAGTAAGTACTAAGTCATGACTTTTGGGCCTGCGTGCACTTTGTCCGTTTTTACTTACGATGCTTTGTTTGCACAGCCTTTGTAGAGGAAAGCAGGTTCGAGCTGCAGTTGTCAGCGGAATGGCTCAAGGAGCTGGAGGGGGTCATCATCTTCGGGTCCTCTAAGGATTGCTGACACATTCAGGCCGTTCTGCATCCCCAGGTGATAAACATGATACCGAGGATAGTCTCATATCTCCTCTTCCCACTGGACACGTGGGTCATCACCAAGCACCTCCGAAGTCAGCTTGATGCCTCGGCTCTGAACCGGTTCCGTCTGAATGAACAGAGTCGCATCGCCATAGTGGATCGTCAGATCACAGTCTCGAGCTAGCTGACAGGTCCCATGACCTAGTGGCGCCGATCAGTCACGAGCTTGAAGAAGCGATGAAGCTCGTGACCGATGAGTGCGTCAGGCTCCGATAAGAAGAAACTGTTGCCCCTAAGCCGGTTAGGGGTGAGTTCATTTGGTGCCCTAGGGTTCCATTGACCAGGTCAAGGTTGCATTCTAATCACGTTGCTTGCTATTACAAGTTCGGATGCAGGCCCTTCGCCTGACCCCTCCCCGGCCAAGGGGAGTGTTGTTGCATACAGAGCCCGATCCAACGTCCCCGTAGGTCGGCGTCTGGTGGTGTCCTCTAAGGACGAGGCTGGGGGGCAGGGAGTTGTCACCCCAAGAACAAGCTCAGACGATGATCTAGATGATCTATTTTCATCCGGGGATGAAACGCTCGTGGTGCCTTCTCCCGAGGCAGGCAGGCTCGCGATCCGGGGGGCGCCGGCCATAAAGATCGTTTATGGAAAAGAGGCACCTTTGAGCCTGCCTGAGGAGCCTTCTGCACCGACTTCCTCTGTCCCTAGCTCTGGTTTGAAGACAGGCGCGAGGTCCAGTGCTACCGACTCCTGTGGGGAGATCATCGAGCTCAGCGGAGGGGCTTCGAAGCTGAAGTCTCGGCTGTCTTCCCCTCACCTGGTCTCCATGAAGCAGGGTTGTGAAGCCAATTCATCCAAGGGGAAGGAAATCCTGGTAGGGAAGAGAGGCAGAACTGCCCCTTCTTCTGACAGCGACGATGACGGGGCTACCCTGACCCGAATGAAAAGGAGGAGGTCTGTGTAAGGTGGCCCATCTAAGGATGCTGGTCAAGACAAGACCAAAAAATTACAGCCAGGTGGGTCTCTGAGGGTGGTGGTAGCTGTAGCTGTCGAAGTAGCAACAGTCGCCGCGGCTTCTCCTGCTGAGGGCGCGCCACCTCCAGCTGTTGCCGAAGGTGCGCCTGGCGATGCCCTACTTTCCACTGCCCCCATTTTCGCCACTTTGGGAGCACCGAGAGAAACTACTAGAGTGTGCTCGGTGGGGGGTGAAGGTGTCCTCGTGATCAGTAGGGTGGAGTCGCATTCCCTGGATGCAGATAACGCCCAGGGAGAGGGTCCAGCTGTGGAGTTCAAGCTAGAGGTGCTTTCCCTAGAGAACGTAGAGCTCGTTGCTGGCTGCAGCCTTGCACAAGTTTGGTTCTTCTGGCCGTCATCTCCATGTTTTTCGAAATCTTTGCTGAACACTGACCCCCTTTCTTATATACTATAGCTAGCTGCCATCTAGTCCTTCTATTCCTTTTGCGTCAGCGAGCTGACCGAGCAGCTGAATGCCCTTGCCGTGACGACCAAGCGGAGCGAGGCCGTCCTTGCAACATTAAGGGCAGACTTCAACCTGTACTGAAGCCTGGACGAGGCTAGGATCAGCAGAGCAGTGGCCTACGCTTTGAGTGTCGAGAGGGACAGGCGTGAGGAGCTGGTCACCAAGTTTGCCGAGGCAGAGACTGCCAGGCTGGCCCAAGCCGAGACTACCAAGCTGACCCAAACCAATCTCAAGGTCAAGGAGCAGGGGTTGTAGAATGCATGGGGCAAAGATGGGGCTGCTTTCATTGCTCGCGACAAAGCCATCGACGAGGCTAAAGAAGCGAGAAAAGCCGAGGTGAAAGCTAAGCTTAAGGCCCATTCCTTGCAGCGCAGGCTCGACTGGTCTAATAAGGTAATCTGACATCTCTACTTGGATCACAAAAAACTGACGGGGGCTAATGTCGTGTTGTCTCGCAATCGTGGTAAAGATCTCGCCGATATTAACACTCTTTTGATCGACTTGTCGCAACGGCAAGTAAAACTGAGGCTAGTGGTACTGAAAGATAGGTTGGCGAGCGTGGAGAAGCTGAAGACAAGGTACCAGAGGCACGTGGATATCCTTTCTGTGGAGAGCTACAGATCTAGCTAGGAGAACAGGGAATTCGGGGGCGATGCGGAGGTGGTAACACCAGACCAATTTGATGAGCAGAAGGGTGTCGAGAGGGAACATTATTCCGTCAAGTACTACATGCAGCAGTAAGGGGATGAGATTAACATCGTGTACCCTGCTAATGTACTGAAGATTCTTGACGAAGAAAAAGATGGATCTTCTACATCTGCTTATCGCCAGAGAGGTTGTCCCTGCCTCTGGTCTGCCATAACAAGCCACGGAGGTTCCTGGGAGTCAGCCTAGTCCTGGCGCCTTGACTGGCGAAGGGTCAAGTGCGGTCATCTTGTCTAGCAACAATTTTGAGCAAGTGCCGTTCTCTGCCAAATCTGGTCCAAGCATCGAAACCGGTATCGCTCCCCTCTTCGGAGGTAATTAGAGCCTCTCGCTCTTTTATATATTTGTAAAGTGTTGACCGCGTCATGTAAAGCTGACCCCTATTACAAGCACCTATTTAAATAATAGAACGGCGTATTTTTCTCACGCTTATACTGTGTTGATTTTTTTTTTATCGCATGCATCCGTGATCAGGGTTGGACATCATATACGATGTCATTCCCTTGTCGGCGGTCTGCCCGACTTCTAGGTCTGGCCCAATCGTATATGATAGTTATTAGTAAATTCTCCCTATGCTATGACCGACGAGGTTAGCTCTGAAGATCAGGACGTGAGTTTCGGCCCGTCTGGCTTTAAGGATGTATGATTTCTGTTATGACTTGTCTTAGCAGAATATGATCCGCGTATATGGCTGGACTTTTCTGATCCTAAATGGGAACGCGCCAGGAACCAGCTCTAGGGATTGGTCAACAACTGTTTGGACCCATCACTACAATGGAAAAGTCCTGGGCTCGGCTCTCTCTGGGAGCGAACAGGGCATTACCACTCCGACGTGTCCTTGCAAGTCTATCCGAGACCTGCTTGTTACAAATAGAGACACCGGGTTCGCGTCCGTATCGACCATGTATCCTGTAATTCAAGCAATAATAAATAGATTTTGGTCTTAATTTTTGCCTTCGTGCTTGGTCTTGTCTAAGCCTACTTCCAACGAGTAGGCCTTGACTCTGTTCACTTTCAATCCATGCGTAGCTAAGGCAGGCACTCTCTGGGGAGGGTCTTCTTCCAATGGGTAGACCCTGGCCCTGTTTACCTTTGCCTCATACTTAGCTTAGGTGCTCTCTAGGGGGGGGGGGTCTTAGCACTCAATTCTTCCCCATCCTGCAGGTATTCCTTGAGGGTCGACGGTAAGTTTTCGGGTCGACGACGAGTGACATGATCCCCACGGTACAATTTTTGATGAAGTCTACTGGTAAGTATTTTATTGCACAGCTCATTCCTCTTCGTATATTTTTTCAGGCTATCGGCAAGCATTTTATTGTGCAATGTGACTCCCATAGTACGATCTTGATTTGCGCGAATAGTTCGTGGGGTATGGTGCTGGGGGCAGACCCTTTTTTATAGCAATCCAAAGCATAAGTCTGTGTAGCTGAAGCTCTGACCTATTTTAGAATTAAACTGTTTAATAATACAAGTATTTACATGTGTCTCACAGTATTTACATACATATCACACGTGGTACTTTTTCAAGTACTGGGCATTCCACGTATTTGGTAGGCTCTTTCCGGTCTTGAGTTCTTTCAAGATGTATGCACCATTGTCAAGCGCCTCGATCACCTCGTAGGGCCCGACCCAGTTAGAGTCTAGCTTCGAGAAATTTCCTATTCTATCCTTCAAGACCCAATCCCCGACATTAAATCGACGAGCGCTAACCTTCTTTGCATAGTAAAACCTAGCCTGATGGTGGTACGAGGCCAAATGGACCAGGGCCATGTCCCTTGTTTCTTCTAGGCAGTCTGTGTTGTGGCCTAGCTACTGCTCGTTTAGTGAGGTGTCTCTTACTACTTCAGAGCGAAGGGTCGGGAGGCCAATCTCGATCGAGATCATGGCCTCCGACCCGTAGACCATGGTAAACAGTGTTCTTCCCGTTGATCTCTGCTTTGTGGTTCGATGGGCCTACACGACGGCCGGTAGCTCTTCTAACCACCTTCCTTTAGCTTCCTGCAAGTTCTTTTTTATATTGCTGAACATGGCCTTGTTTGTTGCCTCTGCTTGGCCGTTCCCCTGAGGGTAATTTACGGATGAAAAGCTGAGCTTTATATCATATAACTCATAGAGCTCCTTAAGTTTAGCATTCTGGAACTGCGTGCCATGGTCGGTGTGTATTTCTTTTGGGATCCTGTATCAGCAGATTATATTTTTCCAAACGAAGTTAATCGTGTCTGCCTTATTGACGGTCATGTAGGCTTCAGCTTCTACCCATTTGGTGAAATCATCGGTAGCCAGCAAGACATACCTTCTTCCCCTTGGACTTCTGGGGAGCTCTCTGACGATGTCCAGACCCCATTTAGCGAAGGGCCAAGGAGTTATGTTTGAATAGAGTTCCTCTGTAGGTTGGCACTTCATGAGGGCAAACCTCTGTTACTTGTCATATTTCTTGACAAACTGGGCCGCCTCGGTCATCATGTATGGCCAGAAGTACCTAGCAGTCAAAGCCTTGTAGGCGAGGCTACGCCCTCCAGAGTGGTTGCCACACGCTCCCTCGTAGATTTCCTCCATTAGCTTCTGCGCCTCGATAGGACTTACGCACCTCAGCATTATTCCCATCATTGATCTCCTATACAGTCGATCCCCCACCATCGAGTATCGGGCAGCCTTCAGTCTGATCGACCTCGCTTTTTGGGGGTCTACGGGTAGGTTTCCCGATACCAGGTATTGGGTGATGGGTCTCATTCAGCCCTTGTCTTCAGAGTCGGTTGCGTGCGGGGGTCTCCAAAAGGTCTCTCGTGTTTTCGCTCTCTAGCAAAATATCTGTGTGTTCAGTCGTCCCCCCGATCGATGTGTTTTTAGCTAACTCATCGGCCTTTTGGTTCATCTCCCTGGGTATTTGTCCGATATCGAAACTGCTAAAGCGGACTTTCGCCCCTATTACCCTGGAGAAGTACCTATGTAACCTTGGCTCTTTTACTTCGAAGTCTCCCCTGACCTGACCCATGATCAGCTATGAGTCAGTTTTTACTGCAATGTTCTCTACTCCGAAGTGCAGAGACGGTTTGTCAAAATATGTGCACCTGCCCAAGATCGCATTAAATGCCCTGTCTGGGTCTGGAGCAGTGCGTTGCCTCCCATGGTCTTCTAACGGACGACCTTCGAGGCTCCTGACCCCCAGCTGTCGAGGTAAGAATTGGACTGAGCCGAACCCGTCCAAGGTCTGAGATGGATTCGGCCCTGGTCTCGGACAGCCCAAGGGCCCATGCGTTATCACGTGCGACTCGCATAGCTTTTAAATGGTTACTCTGCACATGTGTCGAACGGTGTGTCCACTGTGACCTGTTCTGCCACTTAATCGTCCACGTGGTATATTATATATATATATATATATATAGCAGAAAGATAACAAATCATCAAAAGTAGGCACGAGCAAAGTTCATCCATGCCTGACAATATAGTTACATATATATATATATATATAACTTCATAAAAATACATATAAATATACATATTTAAGTATCGGAAACCAAAGCTTAAACACAAATCATAAAGGAGAGAAATACTAATGGGAAGGGAGAATAAATGGAAAGATTACCTTAGATATGTTCTAAACAATACTAATAATATAATAGTTTGGCCGTTCACTTATTCCAGAAATGAATTCAGTTGACAATCGGACTACATCTATACATAAATATATTCTCAAAAGACCATGTAGAACATTTCGATAACTTCCGAGGATTTTAGGTCTAAATCAACGATTTAGTAAAAATTAACCTATGAAATAAGTCATGATCCATTTGACCCTAGTGTATGGTATCATGTATTATTGACTATTCTCATTGTCAAACACTTACTAGGACAAAAACGCTGTCGTTCCCTGTCAAGAAAGTTGGCAAACTGAAAAAATGGTTCAAAAGTATAAATCGGCCAAGATATACGAAGTCGTTTTTTGTACATTGATAAAATGATTGTTTTGGAACTAATTTTGACTAGCTTTCGAAATTTCAAAATTTTATTTGAGATATCCAGAAACCCAAGATTTTTATCACTAAAAAATAAAATACTAAATTACACCCAAGATTTCTAATTTTTTTAAAAATAATAACCCATCTATAAAATTATTAACGAAGGGGGAATTCTCGCTACCATTTCTAACTTATAGGGGAATAGATCTTGCACAAACTAAGATTTTTATTATGTGCATAGCATTGAGAAAGTTCCACACTGATGAAATTTGTGTGCTTCGAGAAGAAAACAGAGTCCTAAAACAAATTTTGGACTCATGAAACAAGTGATGAATTTGATTTGTATGGTTGTGTATGGATAAGTGGAAAGCCCCTTAATTGATGCCAACTTAAGAAATCAACTTCGCATTTATCCGACTCGGACAACGAAGAATCAAGAAGTAATTTCAGTTACTAATAATGCTATTAATCTTTGTAATGCAATCCAACGCATGTTCGAATTCGCCTTGTTCCAAAGCAACGGTGAACCTACAGAAGCCAGGAATTCCAGTCCATAAGCCACTGTTGATGCATAAACCAGTGGCCCTGTAAATGACTTCCCTGATATTTGAGTCATCAAGCTTAGCTTCATAGACTGGAGCACTCCCAATGCTTCCATCTTTGGGTGACCCCTTGAGTTTAACAATCTTGTTCAGATAGGCTGAAGGCTTGGCCACCATGGATATTCCTCCACGGGGTTCGAGCACGTCCCATCCGCAGTTCTTCAATGTCTGAAAAAAGTAAGATGAGAATAAGCAAGGCAAGAAAATTGCAAAGACAAACACTGCTTGCTACTCAAAGACAAACAGAGAAGCTACCTGGGTTTTGCATATTTGATCATCACTTACCAACTTTTCTAAGTCAATTGCAGTATATTTTTTTCTTAGATGTTGGTAGCTCTAGACTCAAATCTTCCTTTAGTTTGATTTTAACATGAGAGGTTTCTTGGTTGTAATTCAAGCTAAACTTTGTCTTTAGAAAATAAATTTTTTAGAACTGCAATAATTCTAACTAAATGTTTCTATCATTGCATCTTGTAATGAATACAAAGATCTCCTTCCTTGGAAGCACGGAGTCGTGGTCATTGACTATACAGCTAAGGCTAAGAACAGACAATGAGAGGTTATTTCAGCAGTATCACGCAGACTGCCAATATAACTTAATATCTGGACCCATAACACTAGCATTCATAACCAACGTAAATGTGTTTCAAACTTCCTAAGAAGAAATAGAAGCATTCACATTTCACAATAACGCGCATACCCCTCCCGTAAAAAAATTGAAAGGTAAAAAATGATGAGAAATGGTCTTTGAAAATAACTAGTATCAACTAGTAGGCACTAATTTCTTTAGGTAGGAGCAAGTAAAGGCTAGCGGCGGAAAATGAAAAAACGAAAATGGGGAGGAAGGGAAGAGAAAGGATGTTTCACCTCTTTCAAGCGCTTCGATCTATTCTTCAAATTCCCTATCTCTTTTACAATAGAGTCCCACAAATCTCCTGATTTCTGCTCTCTTAGGCTCAACAGCTTCTTCACGGCATATATGACAGTGCTGTGAGGTTTGCTTAGCCCTGGAAAGCTATGAAATGCATCAACCAAAGCAGGCTCATTTAAAACCAGAAAACCAAATTTGAGTGGCCCAGTAAGCATCTTTATAGACAGTCCTCCAAGCAGAGAGACACAAAAAGACGGGTTGCTAGACTTCAGCTTTGATAAACAGTCCACCAAAGTCCAGCCAACCAAACCATCAGAGTCAAATTCCAAGCCCGAAAACGAAGTATCAAGAACAACTTTAGCCCCAAAGTTGGCGCATATTGATAACAAATCCTCAATCTCTTGGTTGTTGTACAGCAAACCAGTTGGGCTGACTGTAGGTCCAGAAATGTACAACCATGGCTTATGCACGGTGTCAAGTATTCCAGAAAGTGTCTTCTCAGTAAGCTTAAAGCCTTCTTCAAAATTAGTAGGTATGTTTACGATATTTGCTTTCAAAAACTTGGCAGCAGCAACATAGTTGCCATTTGAACCAGCTGGAAAGCATAATGTCCCACCTTCTTGGATGCAGCAAAGTACTAATTTATTGAACAGAGCCAGTGAGCTGTCAGCATATATAAATTCTGTATTGACATCAACTGGGAAACCATAGTTGCTTTTAATAAATTGCTTGATGCTGGGGGTAGCATCAATTTCAGACTCAGCCATATTCTGTCTTGCAAAACTTTCAAAAATAGCAGCCTTGACGGGAGATGGCACAGGCAAGAAGCTTTGATCAGCATCCATGTGAATCAAGGAAGAATTCTCTGTCTCACTGACTGACAATTCGGCATTTTCGAGGACTGAGATTGCTGAAGTAGAAAAACCAATCATCTCTGCTGATTTAGCCTTCCCAGATTCCCTCTGAAGGACATTTATTAAAATCAGTTCGAGAAAGAACAAAACAGTTTACTCAGCATTTCAAGTTAAACAAACGAACATGTGATAAAACTGCAAATTAATCGTTTACGACATACAATAATCTCCTACCAACATTACTTAAGAGAGAAAGAGAGAGAGAGAGAGAGAGAGAGATAGAGAGAGAGAGAAGCTGAACGAGCAATAGACCTAGCAACTTATAGGGGTTTAAAAATAAGCCTACTCCCAGAGCATTAAGATTGACTAAATTGCTTCTTTATAAGTTTCTCGAACAATTATTCTTGTGGAATTGTTTTGACAAGTTACAATTCTTACATGCTCGGAAATTTAGAACCTCTAATCTTAAATGAATACGCCCTTTACAGACAAACATAAAGCAAACTGACAAACCTCTGCAGGTGGATGCCGGTCAGCTAGCTGAAAAGCTAGAAGCTCATGGAAAAGGCAACCATAATAGCTTTGACTAATCAGCGCTGTATTTCCTTCCAGCAATTCCACAGTCTTGGACAAGGCCTTGAATATGGCCTCATCTTCTGAAATCACAAAGGCTACTTCTAAATCTGAATATACCTGGAACGAGCGTTTTAACGCCATTAATAAGATGTCTCAACACCATTAGTATACCGATTGACTTAATAAAGTAGAAAGCTGTAGAGGTAACGCAAGTAAGTAAAGTGATTGATAATACGAAAAGAAAAAAAGCACCTGGTTTCTTAATAAGCCGCATATAATTGCTGCATGTGAGGGTAGAGGAGTTTCTGCAATATATTTTAGGACACCATTGGAACTTGGAAGGCTGGATAGCTCAAAGTGATCAGATATGTCTAAGAAAAGACGAGATCCAATTTCTCTTGTAATGTCTAAAAGGTGCACAAAGGCTGAACTAGTGACAGCCTCGAATTGAGCAATACCAGTTACAACAACCTGTGGTTTTAGCTTTATTATCAGCTCTATCATTAGTTCTGATTGGCGAGGGGCTTCGATAACGGTAAGCACATCCTCCACAGAATCACTGCCTCCTGTACCCTACAATATGGAGATAAATGTAGTTACTAAAAGCAGCAGCTAAACCCCTATGACTCCCCCTGTCCACAACCCTACCCCCTACAAAACCCATCAGCATTGCTTCAAAATCCACCCATAGGAAAATTATGAAACATATTATCGCAAAGATTTTGTGTGCACAACTTAATTCAAAAAACAGGATCTGACAATGGAAGAAGGAAGAAAATTGAGCTCCATAACTCTGCATTTTTAGGGCACCTAGTTACATGAAGAAAGCTAAGAGATAAAAGCATATATGTATTTGAAAAATAAAAAATAATAAAAAAAAATAAGAAGGAGAGAGAAAAAAGAATAAAGAAGAAAAGAAAGACACAAATCTCAATTGTCAAAAAATATCCTTCATTACATGGATATAAACATTAAACTCAGAAACCAAAACACATACACTAGTCAACAAAAATGTGATATCTTGAAGAATGACTAAATAAATGTTTTTAATAGTAGTAAAGAAGTAAATCAATTTACCAAAGCCAGCAGAAGCCAATAAAACAGCTGAAATGAAACATACCCCAAGTGCGAAAGAAGTTAACCACTGACGGGGCAGGTGTTGAGTTAGATGTTCATCAACAATTGCGAGACGAGGTGAAAACAATCGTAGAGCATTCTCAATTGCCACAGCTCTCGAAGGAAAGACAACAACATTCTTGCCACAACAATGGAGAAAGACAAAGTCAGAAATGCGGCTTATTTATCAAAACCCAAAATAACATGCTACTACAACGTCGAGTTTACAAGCAATTTATGTAGAAAGTTTCGAAGTTCAGTAAATTTTGGTTTTTAGTTAACATGGCTGATCAAATAACTTGAATGAAACAAAATACCAACAAGTATTAAGACATGATAAACAAACTCAATCAAAAAGGGTACCGGAAGAAATGCATAGAGAATTATTTTCTTACGTCAGCACTGAGTGGAATTCGGTGATAAGTTTTCATAAAACCAGCAACGAGGTTACGGAAGCGTTTGCTTCCGGCTGGTGGCTCATATGTGCAAAAAGAACCCTCATTCAAAATGCCAGATAGATAAGCTAGGAAGGGAATCTTCTCATCCGCAACAGCATCATCTTGAAAGGATAAATCCAAAGAATTGCTAACTTCTTGGAAGCCATTTTTAAGAAATTCAAAAACTCTCTTAACCTGTCAGTTTATTCAAATAATTATCCTTCTGTTTCAGAGGCATATACGTAACTGAAAAAAATTGAAAATTGGTCAAACACATACCTGATTTGGCTGGCGAAGTTGACAGCTATAAACTGATAAAGCATGAGAGATTCTTCCACCAGCCTTTCCATAGGCCCATGCTGTTCGAGCACAAATAGGCTGGTCGCCAGAAAGTCCCATGAAGAACTCAAAACGATGTGGACTATTCTTCTCAATTTCAACCAGAGCTGAAATATCTGTATCTGAGGCCTGTAGAGACACAATTCAATAGGCGAGAAAAATTGGAGGATGAAAGACTTCTCCAATTAAAAAAAGTTCACTCGCCTGTAGAATTTTAGTCTGCCAAAGTTTAGTAACTTGGAAACCACGTCGTTCAAACAAGCGTTTACAAACACCTTGCCCCGGACGACCTCCCATATTGAATATCATTATCCCCATCGCTTTGATTACAGCTATTCCTTCCTCTACTGCTCTAGCAATTAGACCTAAGCCAAACTGATCTTCAACAAAACCCTTCAAAACAGAACATAAAAGTGCATAAAGAAAAATGCCACAATGGTGGTAATGGACCTTTTGGCTCAACTAATGTCAATTGAAAAGGATGTGGAGACATATCAAGGAGTTTGAGAATACCACAATCAAAAGCATTTCCCTTAAACGTTTTCCCTTGTGTAATAATGAATTAAAAAAGGAATACAAGCTTTTTAACTTAACTAATAGATCAAAAAGGAATAAAAGCACATCAAGAGTTTACATGTAAATCAAAGAAGCTAATGCAAATGAACGAGATTCCTTTATTCTTCAAAAGTTCAATACAAGGAGATATTACACTGCACCTTTGGGTTAGTCGCTTGATTTTTGAATGCATATTTCTTCGTAATCCTAAGTTCTAGAATGAGAACCACCGAAGTAATGTTGAAATATATTGAAGTACCAAGTAAAAATAACCAAATTCAAGCAAATTCTCAGAACATCAGTGGATCCTTATATCAGTTCCATCTAAACACTCAGACCAAAAAAAAAAAAAAAGGTTAAATTAATGCATGGTACTGGTAGACAGCGAGAGCCATGAGACCATAGTCCTCTTAAGCAGTTCCCATCTTCAGTTAATTCTGAAAGGACTCACAACTTCTACGATGCCACGTAAAGATATATATTTGACTTCGGAGAATGAAACGAGACAAAAACATAATACCAAAATACCAAGGATCTGTTCTAACCTGAAGTGCACAATAATTGCTTAACGAATAGAGAAATTCCTCGCTAGCATTTTCAGTAATCATCTTAGACATTGCATCCGGATTTGGGTTAAGAATCTGCAATAACACAATCAAGAACATTTACATAAAGAGTCAAACTAATAATACACATGTTACAACATTCCAAAATGCTATCTGATAGGCTTAAGGACCCTCCTTGGATTTTGAGCAGAGAGCAGTGAACTCACCTGAGGAATGCATCCAACAATACGTTCGAGTTGAATTCCATTGTCTCTGCAATAAGCCAAGAGATCAGACTCATGAAATTCAACCCTGTCCAACAAAGTCTTCTTCTCCCCATCGTAGACGGGTTGACCATTTTCATCCAAAGCATTCAAGTACAAGTTTAGCCAAGAAATCTTGACCGCTCTGGG
This sequence comes from Parasponia andersonii, assembly GCA_002914805.1. NCBI lineage: Eukaryota > Viridiplantae > Streptophyta > Magnoliopsida > Rosales > Cannabaceae > Trema > Trema andersonii. Next base: position 617,205 of record JXTB01000203.1, on the reverse strand, counting down.
ATTGATATCAAGCCCATAAACCTTCAGAAGGTCATACAGTCAAATCATCTTAAGAAAACCAAAAACAAAAACAAAAGGACAAGAAAATTCAGCAAGAAACCTTGGAAGGCAACCATTTCTCAGCAATGGCAATTGAAATCCAACCATTGCCACAACCAAGCTCAGCAACAGTCCTATCCCTGAAAATAGAATCCGGGTGTCTATTTAAACCTTCATAGAAGGTAAAAGACCAGTCTTCCGGGAGAAAAATGCTGGGGATCACCATGGTCGTCAGCTTCTTCCTCCCTTGGTAACCTAAGCATTTTCACAAACAGATTACGTAGACGTGAAAACCAAAAACAAAAACAAAAACAAGAAAGTTAAAACATTTCTGATGGTCTCTGTGTAAAAACAGAGCATAAAAGACAAATGGGTTACCCTCATATTGGTCAAGGAAGATATCGTCGATCCGAAAATTGTAAGTTTCGAAGCATTTATCGGAGGCTTCTTTAGAAGGAAACCTCTTCTGGAGGTCAGAGAGGAAGATCCGGGCCTGGACGCGGGTCTTGGGATCGTCAAGACGCTCAACAAGAGCTCTCAGGGCGGCGTAGGCGGCGTCCCCTGACTGCTCGCACAGCTTCAAGAACTCGTTGACCGATGCTTCCACCATCTTCACCACAGTGCTGCACGCACGTCAACGACGACGATGGACTGAAATGAAATATTTTTCAGTCTCAGAGAGAGAGAGATAAACAGAAAGAGACTAATAAATATAGATTTTTCTTTAGTAACTTCCCGTTTTTTCTTTCTTTTTTCTTTTTTTTTTTTTATTTCATCTGCTTCACCAAACCTGTTTGAGCAATGACCGGAAAACCAAGTACCTATTCTATTCCTTCCGTTCAAACGAAAAACCGATAAGGATAAATGTTTATTTTAATAGTTCTAGTTTTTCGTTCAAACATGAAGGTCTGTTTTAACTATTTAGTTTCTAATATTTATAGTTTTAATTACATCTTATTTTATTTTATTTTAATTAAAATATCTTTCTTTTAAATTATAACTCATTCAATAATTTATATTTAAATAAATTCATTCAAATAAGTGATTATTTAAATAAACTCATTCAAATTAGTGAACTAAACGGACCTAAAATATTACCTCAAAAATTTATATTATATGATACATATATTTTAATTATTATTTATTTTAAAATTAGATCGTACTATTTAAAATTATATAAAATTATATAGTTAAAAATGAAATCACATTATTAGGATAAGATTTTAGTGTAAAATTTTGGTATCTTAATCTTTATTTTTTTTATTTTCTTTTCTTTTTCCTTTAAAATTAATTTTTGTATTTTAAAAGAAAAAAAAAAGTGAAAGAAAAGGAAAGTTCAATTTCTATGAAGTCAGTTATATTGTGTCAAGTGAATCGAGGAGAAACCAATTTTCGGTCCATTGGCCATTGTTATTGTCTTTACTTGAAACCATGCATGAACAATCCTACCTCAAAACTTTGGTAGTTAAGAAACTATAGCAGATATGAAATGAAAAATTGATAGAAGAAAACCTAATTGGTTTGATAAACTATGGGTATTTGACATCATAACTAAAAGAAGGGTTAGTGGGACAAATGGTCTCTAAACTATCATATTTGTGGCATTTAGCTCTCAAAGTGTCAATTATGCCATAAATAATCCTTAACTTTCTAATTTATAGTAATTTGGTTATTGGATTATCTAAATTATAATCTGCTGTCAAATTTTTGACAAAAAACACACGTGAGAAGTATATGGTAGTATCTAAAAGTGTATTTGATAAGTAATTTAGGAATTTCAAGAATAAAAATGAACAATTACAAAAAAACTTTTTTATAAATTTTGAATTTCAAGAAGCCTGAAAAATGTAAAAAAAAAAAATATGCATCTTTTATTCTCTAAATCTTTTTATTCAATTTATTTTCCTTTATATATACTTTCAGATGCTACAAAGTGCTTTTCGTATATATTTTTGGTCAGAAATTTAATAATAAATTATAAATTAGAAAATTCATGGACCAAATTACTATAAATCAGAAAGTTTAGGAACCATTTGTTCAACAATTGAAATTATGATGACCAAATTGCCACAAATATGGTAAATCGGGAGGTACCATAAACCCCTAAAAGAATAATATATATTTTAAAAAAATAGAAAGTTGGTTTTTTATAACAAGTAAAGGTATTTAACATTCATCCCTAAGAATGATTTTTTTGAAAATAGAATTAAAAAATCAAAAAAAATTCAAAAACAAAACAACAAAATATTGTTTTCAGTATTTCTGGAAAAAAAATTAAAAAAATTAAAATCATTCTCTTATATGACTTTAACTATATTTATTCTCTCGCATAATTTTCCCTCTTATTATTTTTTCTCGCCTCATTCTTTTTGTTACTTTATCTCTATCCTCATTCTCTCTAGGGATAACAATATAATCTATGGTTATAGACATTTATAGTTATCAGATCTAAACAGAGAGGAGAAAAACCACACTGCTCAAATGGGAAAAATGACCAGAACAGAGGGAATAGTCGTACCATTAATATGTGGGTATGGTGCGGGAATAATATTAGTAGAATCTACACCGTACTCACCCTAATATATATATATATATATGTACCAATCCAGTAGCTATTTTTTTAACTTATTAATAAGTTTTTTTAGCTGTTGGATCATGATCTAATAGCTACTATAATTTGAATAACTGAAAAAAGAATTAATAAAAACAAAATACACAATATTTACTGCTTTTCTCTCTCCACTTTTTATCATGTAAAAATATGCGTGACTAATTTTAATTAGACAAAATAATATTTATAAATAGGTAAAAAAAATTCCTATTGGATTGGGAACTAATATATATATATATTTATATAAAAAATATTATATATATGTATTTAATTTTACATTACTTGTATTCATATATCTTTGGTAAAATAATGAGTTTAGAGAGTTATATGTACTTCTATATTTGAATTTTAGAGTTTGAAAATTATTTAATATATTATTGTATCTAGTGTGTGTCTATTATCAATTATGAAAGAAACTAGTTCTTTTATCTAAATTTGTTTTCTTATTTTGTTATTATCAACAGATAATGGATAATTATAGTTTTCCTTGTTATCTATTGGTATTGTCACTATATCTAAAAGAATGTCTAATGGGGTGGGTATGGTATTGCGACTGGTCTTCCAAGATGGGGATGGTAATTGAAAACCCATTTTCAATCTCCCCCCCCCCCCCCCCGTTACCATTCCTAATTCTCTCCCAACTATATTTCTATCCTTATCTTCTTTCATCACTTTTTCTCTCCTCATTTTCTCTCTCCTTATTCTCTCCAATTAATCTCTTCTCATTCTCTCATATTCATTTCTCTCTCCTTATTTGCTCTCGTCACTTTTGTTTTCCTTATTTTCTCTCTTATTATTTTCTTTCATTACTTTTTCTCTCCTTAGTCTTCATTTTCTCCTATCAGTTTCTCTCTCCTCATTTCTTCTCACCACTTTTTATTCCCTTATTTTCTCTAATAATATTCTCTCTCATTATTCTCTATTACTACTTTGACTCTCATGATTTTTTATATCTTTATTCTCTATTCTCATGTTTTTCTTTTTCACTTTTTTTTTCTCTTCATGTGCTCTTAATTAGTTTATTCTCTCTATTCTCTTTTATGACTTATTCTCTCTCATATTTTACATATTTTTATTATTTCTCATCATTTTCTCTCATCTTATTCTCATTTATTTTATTTTCTCTTATGACTTTTGCTCCTATTATTCTCTCACTAGAATTTCGCTCTCCTTATCATTTGTTGGCTTTCTTTTTCTTAAATGTTCTTATAGTGTTTCTAAAAACTGTTTTAGAAAATATTTTCCCTTTTATTTGTTAAAAAAAATAGTGATGATTGAAATGATTAGTTGTTGATTTAAATGCCCAAAATCAAATTTACAGTTTATATAGTTTTCCTCCTGTTAACTATTCTAGCATGTCCTAATAAAAATCAAAACTAGCTAATATAGTGGCAATAAGGGCCGATCCACAGAGATTGGATGTTAAATTATAGCTAATTACTGAAATTATCTTAACGCAATTGATATTTAGGCATAAATCTAACTGAATATAAAAATAAACAAATAAAAATAAAGAAAAAAGAATAAAGCGTAAATAAAATATAGATAATACTATGCACGAATGTACTACGACTTAATTATACCTAATTACTCCTAAATCTTCAAATTAAGTAACTATTAGTTTAATTCCAAGTAACTCATTAACTTAGGGATCTAATCTAACCTCATTACCTCTCTCGAGTGTCAAATGAGATAATGCACCTAACTACTCAAATTAATATCCATATCTAATTCGTTTAATTAAAGACTCACCAAGTTTAGCCCCAAAATTAGAGTCTAGGTATCGTTCACTTCCTTATCTCGCAGTAACCTACACTCACACACTTAGTTATCTAGGTGATGATCTATTCTCAGTCTCACAATTACCTAAATTATGCCTTTCAATTCTGGGTTATGAAATTAATCTCTCTCGAGTATTAAAATTACAACCTAAGTCAACTAGTTCATTGGCCAAATGAAATAGAACCAATAAGCCAAAGGAGACATAAATGAATCCAAGATGGAAAATAAACCAATAGCAAACAAAATAATCCAAACAAAGTACAAAAAAGATAAATCAAATCATAACATAGAAATTTCTAGATAAGTATCGTAGAATTCAAATCCAATCTCACTAATAATTTCATAAATGAAAGTTTGTCACAAAGTATTTCAAATACAAAATTAATAAGAGATTAGAGTGAGAGAAAGGGAAAGAAAGACTCTATGTGGAGAAAGCTTCAAATCTTCCAGTTCTTCAAGAAACTCTCCCAAGTGCTCTTCAAAGTCTCTCAAATCTAAGCTTTCTTTCTTTAGAACTTTGTGCATCTAACCGTGTGTTTTTTTCCTCTAATTTTCTTCACCCTTTACCTCTTCCATTTTTAGGGTTTTTAACCCTTAAAATTCCTTAAATATCAAGGCCAAATCATGTCTATTCGATCAAAATCGGATCTAGGGCTCAATATGGTCCAAGAGAAGGTTTCTAGTCAGCATTGTGGCATGAAAGGCGCAGCTGTGCATGTATGAGGGGAGGCGTGGCCATGCCTTACCCTTAGCTGCGCCATCTTCTTGCACAGTTGTGCAGCAGCCATGTGTTATGCCCTACTTATTTGGCTTCCCAAAATCCAAATATTGCTACTCATTATTCTAACATCCTCTATATATACTGCTCACCCAAAAGGAAAGAGGAAGGCCATAAAATATGGTGGACACTTCCAGAATAATCAAGAGAGGTCTTAACCGTATTAGAAGACTCTAGATAGCACTACTAAGTCTTAGAAGGCTATATACAAGGCCGGACGGTGCTACATGGTTTGAGACGGTCCTAGAAACTCCTAGAATAACTTGAAAGAGCCAAAATAATTGGTAAACCTCCTAGAAGGATCTAGGTCATGCTTGTTCTAGATATCTCTATATAAATATCTTTGTAGATATTACTACTTTATTTAGGAATATTCTAGACCCTTTGTAAGATCATGCTACTTGGCATAATCATAACCCTTGGTTGGTTTAGACTTTGCCTATATAAAGAACCCTTTAGGTTTATTTGTTCACAAGTCCCATTTGTGAGATTTGTAAGCATTCTAAGAGTAATACAAAGCATTCATTGAATCAAACTCTTTTATCCTTTGCCACTTTGTCTCAAAGCTTACTCTAAATCCCTTTCTTGAGTGTTGATAGGTTGACTTAGTACAACAGACTGTGCTAAGTGCCACACGATTGCCTAGTTTAAGGCCAGGGTCGTGACAACGTAGTATCAGAGCTTGCTTGCTCATTATATCTTTGTGGTTGCATTGTTTATAAGAAGACCATAATTACAACTCCTGATCTTATTGAAGTTGGTGCTTCTGAATGCGGGCATGATGAAGGGAAGAAGGATACTACTTGTGGCAAGTTGAAGGATGTGGTGACTAGCTTGGAGACTAGAGTGTCCCTACTAGAGTCCAACTTGGGCACATTGGGCGAGCGAGTAGACAATTTAGATGGCCCTTGCGAACGTTTTGAGACCGAGGATGCTTAGATCCATAGCAGCATCAAAGATGTGCTTGGTGGGCTAGAGGTTAACTTAAAACATGAGATCGAGTCCCTTTATTCAGAGATTGCCAAGGTACGAGATCTCTTCCAAAGAGAACTCACTAATGTTTTACTTAGAGTAGATGAGATGAGTAATGATCTTGCTTTGTGTAAGTGAGCGATGGCCATGGGGGTGACTACCACCATAACCATTAAGGCAAGAAAGGTTGAGGTGCCTAAACCAAAGACCTTCAATGATACTCGAAATGCTTGGGAAATTGAGAACTTCCTATGGAGACTCGAGCAATATTTCGAGGCCACTGGTGTGACAGATAATACTAGTAAAATTCGTAATGCGATCTTATATCTAACCAATACTACCATGCTATGGTGGAGGCAGAGACACGGGGAGATACAACAAAGGGTGTGCACCATAGACACCTTTGATGACTTCAAGAGAGAACTTAAGAGGTAATACTTCCACAAGAATACTGAAGAATAGGCAAGAGGCCGTCTTCACTATCTCAAACAATCTGGCAGTGTTAGAGATTATATGATAGAGTTTACCATACTCTTGCTCAAAGTTCCTAACACTTCAAATAAAGATGCTCTATTCTTGTTCATAGATTATCTTCAGAATTGGGCTAAGTTAGAGCTCAAGCACCGTGGTGTTCAGGACTTGGCCGATGCTATTGCTGTAATTGAGAGCCTTGTTGATTACTCTACCAATAAGGACTCTTCTAAGGCCAAAGACAAGAAAGGTAATGGAGCAAAGAGTGGGGAAGAGCAAGCAAAAGGAGGAAAATGGAATGAAGATAGATTCTCCTATAAGCACAAGGACAAGGATATGGAGAAGGAAGATTGTCACTTCTCCAAGCCAAGAGTCAAGTGTTTTCTTTGTGATGAGCCACATTGGGTATGCGAGTGTCCCAAGAAGAAAGCTCTCAACGCCTTGATCGCCTCCGAACCAAGCCAAGAAAGAGGTGATAGGAAAGATGGTGGTGCATGTGTTGGTTCCTTACAACTCCTTTACGCATTGCAATCAGCCCCTAAGTCACCAGTTAAAGGCCTACTCTTTGTGGATGCAATAATCAATGGTAAGGCTACAAAAGCCTTGGTTGATACGAGTGCATCCCATAACTTTATCTCTATTGAGGAAGCTAAGCGGTTAGACTTATCGGTGTCCAATGGAGGAGGCTCCCTCAAGGCAGTAAACTCCACTGTGTGCCCCATTCATGAGGTTGCTTATGGTTTCAAGGCTAGCTTAGGTGCATAGGCTAGCTAACTTGACTTATCAGTGGTGCCAATGGATGATTTTGTGATGGTGCTTAGTTTAGAGTTCCTTAATACAGTGCGGGCATTCCCCATTCCCTTTGCCAACTCTATGTGCATTATGGATAGTGAGAAGGCTTGTGTGGTACCAATAGAGTAGTTCATGAAAGCGGAAAATTAAGTATTCTCTGCACTTCAATTCAAGAAAGGCTTGAGAAGAGAGGAGGAGAGTTACTTGGCCGTCTTAAAGGAGCACGATGATGAAGAGTTGGAACCTCAAGGTGACTTGCCCGTAGAGGTACAAGCTGTCTTGGATAAATTCCAAGATGTGATGCCTGACGCCTTACCCAAGAAACTTCTACCTAGGAGGGAGGTGGATCATGAAATTGAGCTTGAGCCAGGCACGAGGCCACCCGTAATGAGTCCCTATCGAATAGCGCCTCCGGAGTTAGCGGAACTCTGGAAACAACTAAAAGAGTTACTTGATGCAGGTTTCATCAGGCCCTCCAAAGCTTCTTTCGATACCTCGGTGTTGTTCCAGAATAAGAAAGATGACTCACTAAGGATGTGCATTGATTATCGAGCCCTTAACAAGGTAACAGTGAAGAACAAGTACTCCATCCCACTGATTATCGACTTGTTCGATCAACTTGAGAGCGCTAGATACTTCTCAAAACTTGATCTGTGCTTGGGGTACTTCCAAGTGCACATAGCAGAGGGAGATGAGTCTAAGACCACGTGCGTGATAAGGTATAGTGCTTATGAGTTCTTAGTCATGCTATTTGGTCTTACCAATGCACCTGCTACCTTCTGTATCCTCATCAATAAGTTATTCCATCCCTACTTCGATCGGTCTATCTTGATGATATAGTCATCTATAACAAGACCATAGAAGAGTACCTAGAACATTTGAGGAAGGTGTTCGAGGTCTTGAGGGAGAATCAACTATTCATCAAGAAGGAAAAGTGCTCTTTCGCCCTAGAGGAAGTGACGTTCTTAGGGCATAAGATAAAGGATGGGAAACTTATGATGGATGAAGCAAATGTGCAAAACATCTAAAGGTAGGAACCTCCTACTGAGGTGCTAGAGTTGAGATCTTTCCTCAGACTTGTGAACTACTATAGGCGGTTCATCAAGTCCTACTTAGCAATAGCAATGCCACTTACTAACCTGCTCAAGAAGAATAAGTCTTAGGAGACACTTGAGTGCTAAGTGTCATTCGAAGACTTGAAGAAGGCAGTAAGTGAAGAATTGGTTCTTAGCATGCCCGATAACTCTAAGCTATATGAGCTTCACACGGACATCTCTGACTTGCTATTGGTAGAGTATTAATGCAAGAAAGGCATCCCATTGCTTATAAAAGCTGCAAGCTCAATAACACTGAGAGACACTATACGGTGCAAGAAAAAAAAATGATAGCCATCATCCATTGCCTACAGGTATGGCGGCACTACTTGTTGGGTACTCATTTTACGATCATGATTGACAACGTAGCCACAAGCTACTTTCAAACTCAGAAAAAGTTGAGTTCCAAGTAAGCTTAATGGCAAGACTTCTTGGTAGAATTCGATTACAGGCTTGAATACAAGCCTAGGAAGGCCAATGTGGTGGTAGATATCCTAAGTAGAGAGGCGGAGCTGGCCGCCTTAAGCAGGCCTAATAGCAACTTGATGGAGAAAATCAAGAAAGGGATAAAACACGATGTTCTTTCAAAGAGCCTCATGCTCCTAGTGATGGAAGAAAAGATGAGACACTTTTGGTTCAGCAACGGACTTCTCTACGCCAAAGGCAATTGACTCTATCTGCCTAAGTGGGGAAACTTAAAAAAAGAGCTTATCAAAGAGTACCATGATTCTTTGTAGGCTAGTCACCTAGATCAAAAATGCACTCTTACCCTTATCAAAGCTATCTACTGTTGGCCTCAACTGAGGGATGATGTCGAGGCCTATGTGCAAACTTGTCTTATGTGCCAACAAGTCCAGGTAGAACAATAATCACCGGGAGAATTGTTAGAACCTCTCTCCATTCCTGAGAAGCTGTGGGAAAGTATCTCTATGGACTTTATCACTAGTCTGCCTAAGTCGAAAGGCTTTGGCAGTGTTATAGTGGCAGTTGGTCACTTCAGTAAATATGCCACCTTCATATCTGCTTTACCTGATTGTCCTGTCAATGAGACTGTGCGGCTCTTTATGAAGCATATCGTAAAGCTTTGGGGAGTCCTGTCGAATATTATAAGTGACCACGACCCTCGGTTCACGGGAAGGTTTTGGACAGAATTGTTTAAATTGATAGGTTCAGACTTAAACTTTTCTACTAGCTTTCACCCCCAAAGTGATAGCCAGACGGAAAGGGTGAATGCCTTACTGGAGCTATACTTAAGGCACTTTATGAGTGCCAACCAAAAAGATTGAGTGAAATTACTTCATGTAGCCTAATTCTCCTTTAACCTCCAAAGGAGTGAGTCTACGGGCAAGAGTCCCTTCGAGATAGTCATGGGTCAACAACCTATGACTCTACATACCTTAGCAACAAGTTATAATGGGAAGAATCGAGCGGCATTCAAGTTTGTAAAGATATAGCATGAACAAGCGGAGTTTGCTAGGGCATACTTAAATAAGGCTTATAAAAGAATGAAAAAGTGGGCCGACAAAAAGAAAAGCCATGTTGAGTACCAAGAAGGGTATTTAGTCTTTGTCAAGATGTTGTCCCAACAATTCAAATCTTTAAGAAAGGTACATAAAAGGTTAGTGCACAAGTACAAAGGTCCATTTCTGGTACTCAAACGTATGAATAAGGTCTTCTATAAGCTTCAACTCTCTGTTAAGTTAACTATTTTCTCCGTCTTCTATGTTAGCATGCTAAAATCCTACCATAGAGATGAGGAAAATTCTTTAAGGAGCGAGTCCAAAAGGACTCCTACTGCGATGGTAACCTCTTTTGATAAAGAGGTGGAGTGTATTTTGGCTGGTCGCTTAATCTGCTGATATGGTGTGCCTAATTATCGAGAATACTTAGTGAAATGGAAGAATTTGCCTGAGGCTGAGGCTAGCTGGGAGCATGAGGATGCCTTATGGCAATTCAAAAACCATACCGAGCGGTTCAAAATCGATGGTGCGGTGGGAACATCGCAAACTTGAGTGGGGGGGTGTTACGCCCCGCTCATTTGGCTCTCCAAAATCTAAATATTGCTGCTCATGGTTCTAAGATCCTCTATATATATTGCTCACCCAAAAGGATAGAGGAAGGCCTTAGAATATAGTGGACACTTCTAGAATGATCAAAAGAGGTCTTGACCATGCTAGAAGTCTCTAGATGGCGCTACTAAGTCCTAGAAGGCTCTAGACAAGACCGGATGGTGCTGGATGGGTTGGGATAGTCCTAGAAGCTCCTAGAATAATTTAGAAAAGTCAAAATGGTGGGTGAACCTCCTAAAAGGATCTAGGCCATGCTTGTTCTAGACCATTTTTAAGATCATACCACTTGGTACGATCATAACCGTTGATTAGTTTAGGCTTTGCCTATATAAAAGACCCTTTGAGTTCATTTGTACACAAATCCCATTTGTGAGAGTTATAAGCATTCTTAGAGTAATACAAAGCATTCATTCACTCAAACTCTCTTATCCTTTGCCACTTTGTCTCAAAGCTTACTCTAAATCTCTTTCTTGAGTGTTGGTAAGCTGACTTAGTGCGACGAATTGTGCTCAGTGCTGCATGATTATTTAGTTTAAAACTAGGGTCGTGATACATAGGTATTTAGTTGAGGCCTATCTTCAGAACTCAGTTACACAGCCAACTAATTTCGTTTTGCGGCCGCTCAACCTCTTTTGGAATTGAGGCTGCACTTGGCTCCATAATTCTCCCATTTTTGGGCCATAAATTGTATTGAGTATTATTTTCTTATTTTTCTACAATAAAACTAATAAAAAATACTTGAGAACTCACAATTATTTGAATTAAAAGATACTTGATTTATAAGTGAAATATTTACTCATCAAATAGCAAAGAATAATTTTTATTCTCATCATTGGAAACACAACTTCGAAGACAAAAAAACAAACACAATCTCTTATTTCTTGTTTATGATTGGTATCCTTTTATCACCATGAAATTATTAACATACACTTAGGTAAAATCCCCAAAAGTCATGAATTAGAATTCCATGTTAATGACATGATGCATTGTTTTTTGAAAAAATAAATACACTCATCTTCACCTAGCCATATAAGGCAAGGATTGGGTGGGAGTGGGATAGATTTATCTAATGCTTACCAATCTGTATTTGATACAAAAGGAAAGAAAAAGGGAAATGAAAGAAAAATTAATGAGAGATAATTGAAGAGAGTGAAAATTTTGGTTTGTAGAAGAGAAAATGGAATTATTAAAAAAGAAAGGGAAAAAAGTGTGGGTCTCACCAAATTGTTAATTGGCCAAATTCAAAAGAAGAGTAAAAGGAGAACTTCCACAAATTAAGCTAATAAACTTACCAAATTATCCTTAATTTCAAAATATAATAGTTTATATTTAAAATAATTAAACTATAATTTTACAAATTATTTATTTTCTTTCCTTCCTACATACCAATTAATAATTAAAAAAATCCCTTCTATCACTCTTATATACTTATTTTTTAATTTCTATTCTTTTTTCCTTTCTGTCAAACATATCCTTAAGATCATTTATTTTTTATTTTCAATCAGTGGAAATTATTTTATATAAGATCAAGCCTTCCTCTAATACTAAGCACGGATAACAATCTTCTACGAAATGTGGTACCCACAACCATAAACAGTTGAAAATTTTCTCTTTCGGTTTTAATGAGAAGACATTAGAATAACGTGGTACAGTATATGGACCTGCTCATCAAACTTGTTTATTAACTGGTTTGTGTACTGACTTTGGCACAAGATTAGGCATTTTTTAATTTTAGTTTTGTTTTTCATTTCTTTGTTTCCTATCCAATTGGTGTAGACGGTCGGATGTCTTGCTTGAAAATCAAGATATATGTGCTGGAAAAATTAGAAGATGCAAATGAGATTATTCATTCCCAGTCTCATTACTTTATTACTTTTCTTTATTCTCTCTATGGGACCAATGTGGGACATGCACAACGAAAACGACACCACCATTGGATTGAACAATAAACATATGGCCACGTTTTTAATAAACAATTTGAATGCGATTTTTAAATACAATTTGAAAAGATATTTGGTTTATTATTATTTTATTTGCCTGAGACAACCCTGCTTAGATATTGTCTGATTTTAGAAAATTATCACGGTTCAACAAAATGCGCCTATTCCTATATAAGTTAAGGGCATTCTTCTTTTCAACGCCCAAATAACTCGCATCCTCAAAGGATATAAGACATTAAAGATAGAGATAGGGTAGGAACTAACATCCTTGCCGACACAATCTCTCTAAGTATCTTTTAGAAGATACATATTTGCTTTAATACCATTTATCTGTACCTGCTTTAATTTGATCCTTTTTTTTTTCAAGACTCTTCTACATAAATTAAGAGCATCATTCCTTATAAAAAAATCCCTAATTTTTGTGCTGCTCAGACGACGTGGGACATTACACTGTCAAGTTCCGGATCAAATTTTTTACATAAAATTGTGTGCCATTTCTTTATCCACAGAAAGTATTATGATTTATGGCTTAAATAGTTTGGCATCTGGTTTAAAAATAAACGTGAATAATAAACTTTGACAAATCACTTGAGGCAAGAATACAAAATATTAGTACATCTAACGTTACAGAAAGTCAAACAAATATTTTGTGAAGCGAAAGATATCATAGTTACCATATGGTGGGGATTGTTGGAGACATATACGATGGCGATCCTTGCCTTTTGGCCAGTGTTGACACTAGATAATGAAGAAGCTAAGCCACACCTTTTTCAGTGAGTTAAAAACTAACTATCATTTCAATCCAACATTGTGGTCAGTGTAAGACATTATATGCTATCCTTCTCTCTCTCTCTCTCTCTCTCTCTCTTCTTTTCTCCTTCTAATTTTTGACACCGACACTTGCACGTTTTATGTTTAGAAATTGTTTTATTCTTTTAACCAACAATTCCATATTTTTCTGTTTAAAAATACTTAGTTTCTTAACATTTAAAAAAAGATAANTCAGTGAGTTAAAAACTAACTATCATTTCAATCCAACATTGTGGTCAGTGTAAGACATTATATGCTATCCTTCTCTCTCTCTCTCTCTCTCTCTCTCTCTCTCTCTCTCTCTCTTCTTTTCTCCTTCTAATTTTTGACACCGACATTGCATGTTTTATGTTTAGAAATTGTTTTATTCTTTTAACCAACAATTCCATATTTTTCTGTTTAAAAATACTTAGTTTCTTAACATTTAAAAAAAGATAATGTTAAAGATCCTATTTATTACCTCAAAATTTTATTATTAATATAAGTGATATTTGATGGTGACATGTCATATACTATACAAATTTGTATTAAAAAGTTGGAATAACATTTGAGCACTATTCAATTGAAAATAGTATTTTATTCGGCCAGAAAAGGGGCAGAGTTGTAGCTCATTCGTGTAACCTTCTTTGTTTGTTTGGGTCAGTTTAGTAGAGTTATAAATTTTAAAAGAAACATTTTTAGTTGTGCTGAGAAAAAAATATATTGTAACATAAAACAGCTGAATGTTTGATAAATTGCGATTGAAAAATATTGTGACCGAAAAAACTGTATTAAAATGTTTGATAAACTATATCATTGAACTGCTGTAGAAATATAGAATCACCAAAATAGACATTTTGTATAATTATACATATTTTGCAAAGAACTTATTAAAAATAATAAACTTTTTACAAAATATTTTTATAAATATTTTAATAGACTTTTTAAAACAATTTTAAATACATTAAGCATATAAATATTTTTACAAAATATTTGACTAAAAAAATATTTGATACGAAAATAATTCAATTAAATTTATTACTTATCATCCAACATAAGTTTCAATAACAAAATTTTGAGAATAACATAAAGATTAATAACTTTTTCATTAACTTTTTCTCAATATTGGAGATAAAATGGATAATATTAATATTTTTAACTAAAAATTAAAAAAAAAAAAAAGTTTGGATTAGTATTAGGCCCCAAAGATTTTTAGTCCCAAATGAAAGTTTCTTCATATGCTTTGGCACAACCACAACCGAGTTCGGCCCAATCAACTAAACTAGCTCCATACAGGAGTCCGGTCTCTCTCTCTCTCTCTCTCTCTCCCACCAAATAAAAAAAGGCCATTAAAGAAGGCTATGGAGGAGAGGAAGCCGACAGAGCCAAAAAAAGAGGAGGAGTGGCAGAGGAGATTAGTGAGACTGAGTAGCCGACATTTGGGAAGGCGTTGGGGACGACGTGGGTGGTGCTAGGTGTGATAGCTGGATGGATAAAAAAATAAATTTAATTAAAAAAAAAAAAAAAAAAAAGCATGTATTTTTGGTATTGCTTAATGTATAAGTGTGAGATCTTAAACTAAACTGTTGGTATTTCTAGTTTAAGGATGAAGAACTCGCCCAATAAATGAAGGGATAGTTGTTGTTATTTCTCTAATTGTTTGGGAATATTTTTAGTATTTTAAAATTTTCATTAAATGCCAAATAAATTCCCGCACACGCTAAACTCTGAAGCTCTTTTCTGCTAACTTTGGCTTTAGCTGTGTCTTTACCAAAAATTCTTAAAAAATTTGCTTTTTGAGTTTTTATCTAACACTATTTAGTATAAAACTTGTCTAATAAGTACTTTTAAATTGTTAAAAAGTTTAACCAAACTGGCCCTTCTATTTTTTATGAGATTGTGGCAACAATTAAACCTCGTGGTGGCTTCAAAAATAAATAGACGAATCTATCTTAGCAGTTGACAATTAATATGATTAAAACTCCAATTGACATTGATTAGCTTAGCATGTAATGTGTTTAGGAGTATTGTCTAACTATCAAATATGATGCACAAAAATAACGTTGCAATCTTTTATTCACAAAAAAAAAAAAAAAAATAAAGTGGTCTACAAGCGTCATATAAATGATGAGTTATCTGAAAGAAAAACATATCCTTGAAATATACAGTTATTCTATAAATTTAGTCATGTCTTTTGGCTTATATAAAATTATATTTTTATATTTTAAATATTTATAAATTTATATATTTTGTATATAAATTAACCAACAAATTTATAAATTTATTAATAAATATGAAATATGAATTTAAATTATCTTACTTCTATTTCTACGGACTAATGTAAAGTATTTATTAAAAACAACTTAAAACAGTTATAGTTACGGTGAATCCCCAATTTTTTTTTACATAAATATATAAATTTGTAAAATATAAAATATGTGAGTATAATTTTGTACAAAACAAAAAACATGATTAAAATTACAGAAATATCACATCTAAGGATATTTGTTTTTTTAGTTTTCTTCATAGATGATTCACAATATTTGTGCGAAAATTTAAAGTATTTTAGGATCTACAATTTAACCAAATTTCACCCTTTTTTTTCCTTCTATTCTATTCGGCCTTTCTACTTCTCTACGTTGAAATTTTTTTTTTGATAAGTTGAAATTATTAATGCACCTTCTTAATTCCTTCCATGTACAATCACATGATTAGAGGGTTTAACATTTAAATATATAAGTTGAATTAAGAATAATATGAACTAATTAATGGAATAAAAGTACGCGCGTTGGGAAAGGTGGCTCTATTTAATAGCTGGATATAATTAGTATCTACTGATTTTTTGGCAGTTTCGTCTGGCTAAGCTTGTTGGAAATAAGTTGTGACGGCTATGCGTTGGTTCCCTGTTTTGTAATTTTCAATTCATTTTTTATCTTTTTTTTTTAAATAATATTCCCTCCTATTCAGAGCGAGAGAACATGGTATATACAATAAACCCCTTACCATATTGGTGCCTATTGGAGTTTTGTGTTGTTCAAATACAAAAAAAAAAAAAAAAGAATTGTAAAATATCCAAACATATGCTTATTAAATATTTGCTTATGCTTTTAGTGTCACATTAGAAAGGAAATAAAAGTTGGGATACGTAATTTGTAATTACTTCCACACTTTTAGAGGGTAGTTTTCTTGGAGTTTTGTGTTGCTCAAATAGGAAAAAAAAAATTTGAAAAAAAAAAACGATTTTGAAAAATACTCAAATATTTGATCTAAAAGTTAAAAAAATTGGACACTTTATAAGTATTTCCACTTTTCACATGCCCTACGGGAGAAGACTCCATGAGGCAACCCAATGCCTATTACATATATAAATATCTATCATTTTTATCTTATTATAACGTGAAATTAAATAAATTATTACTTTCCAAAATCATCCCTTAAATATCTTAATATATTTACCTTAATCTTATACAACCTTATATTGTCTCTTCCCTTAAAGAGCTTATTGGGTTCGTCAAAGGCATTCCTCCTATGCCTTTGTATTTGAATTCCAATGCATTCTATATTTCTGTTACAAATATGGTGTCACTGTAGAGACTACAAGTGCAATAACGGATCTCCTTTTTATGTTATACATCAATTACTAATTTATGTAATACCTCAAGGTAATTCAAACAGCTCAAAGTTTGAACTGTTTAGTGTGTGGGCACTCTTTTCTTTCTATTAAGTTGTACATTTTTTTTTTATTTTCTCCTCGGAGCTGTAGTAGTTTGGACTTAAATTGTTATATACATATTAATCACTTCAAAGATTAAATTGGCAAAAAATTAAATAAAATAAAATGAGAACCAAATTCTAAATTTGTCAACAGTTCAAACAATAATATGTCGATAACTCTACACATTAATCCAGAGTTAGCAGTCATAGTCAACTCTCAAGGTCAGACTTAGCACTCCCTATCTGGCTATCTCTCCATCTCTGGATAATGAAATATTTAATTCCCCCATCCCAACATATTAGGGATAGTTCCCTTAGGGGGACCCATCTGCAAGAGAAAATTTTCCATCCCTAGATGCTATGGAGCCCCCAACCCAAGTCCAAATTCGAAATTCCTAATAGACACTGCCCATGTGCATGTCCAGAGAGCGTTAACAACAAGCAGGGAAGCATTCAATATAGAAAAACAGAACCAAAAAGTTCTAAGAGGCTCCATCGAGTCGATCCGAATCATTCATCCAAATCATTGCCTCTCTTATTGACGTCTATTGAGTTTTGACATTTTGACAGTCATAACGGGAAAAGGCCACTACAGAACGGTCACTTTATTACGAGGAGGTATCAATCCATCAAGTGAACGGAGAATTCTTCTGAAAAAATTGCTTACACAATGGATTCTTACAAGTGCTTACGTAAATCTTCTTCTAAATGGTTACGGTTGCAGAAACCAATTAAATCTTAGTTTGACACTCGCGTAAACAGGATCTAGAGGACAAAGCGAAACGCAACAAGAGTTTCATGCGTAACGCGAAAACTGTTCTCAGTTTTGAATGATACATAAAAATCAAAGCAATTAATGGCTACTAAAAAGGATTGACATTCAAATCCATACGTTGTTCCAGAATGGAACTTACCATAGACTCCTATATTCTGCATTTACGCTCCAAAATGAAAAAAATCCCCTCTACGTAGGCTCTTCTGTGCCGAGTGCAAGAGGAATCATCATTCAAGTACTAAACCTAACCCCACAGATCTTTTTACCGATATTAGCAGTTTGATCAAAATAAAAGCATAAATCTATATAATGAGATACGAGGAGGCACAGCCAAAATCAATAAAAAAATATCTGAAAACAAAGAAACTAACACCACGGTCCTTTACAGATTGCCACAACTTGAGCAGCCAAAAGTACACAGATAATAGTAGCAAAAACATAATAAATCTATAGTTTATAAAATTCACAAGCTTCGAGTTTTTCAAGTGCATTGTGAATGAGAAGCTTATTACTAAAAGACCAAACCAGAAGAAGGGCACTGAAAATGAGAAGTCCAAGCTTCAACCTTCCACACGCATCTAGCTGCAATATTTGACATTTGTCAAAACAAATAAAATAAAATAAAACAGAATTAAAAACTTCATAAGGACCCACATAAAGGAGGAGGGGATGGGGGTATCAAAAGGCTGAAGAGAGAAGGCAAATGTTTTGCAATCACCAGCTTGGTCATGATCCGATCACAAAATGTTTGCATGATTGTGCACACAAAAGTTCTAAATTTTTCAGCAGGGAAACTTAACAAACTTCCTGATGGATATTATGAATCCTCCATCTTAGCAGTGACTAATCTCAAAGTAAAATACACAAATGTATATGTATACAATGAAGATTATTTGTGCCCCACAAGTCATAAGCCCCATCACAGGCATCTAAGCCAAAGTCAATAGCACAATCTGAGCAGGAAAACTTAACAAACTTCCTGATGGATAATATGAATCCTCCATCTTTGCAGTAACTAATCTCAAAGTACAATACACACATGTATATGTATACAATGAAGATTATTTGTGGCCCACAAGTCATAAGCCCCATCACAGGCATCTAAGCCAAAGTCAATAGCACAATCTGAGCAGGAAAACTAAACAAACTTGCAGATGAATAATATAAATCGTCCATCTTTGCAGTGACTAATCTAAAAATACAAATTCAGGCATGTACTTGTGACCAACGAAAATTACACCAATACACACAAGTACATGTCTACAATGAAAATTACTTATGCAGCACAAGTCATAACTCATGAGCCCACATCACAGACTAGAAAGTCAAATTCAAAAAAGGGGCCTGAGGCGTGCGCCTCGAGGCGAGGCGAAAGAAAACCGCCTCTGAGGCTTAAGCCTCTTGTAACTGACCTGCATAGTATATAGGCTTTTTTTAATTAAATTTGGGTCAATTTTTTGGGCCCAACTGATCTGAATAGTTTTTTTAAAAAAAATGTTTTGGGCCTTTTTAAAGTTAATAACTTTTAAGTTTGGGCTTCTAAAACCCTAAGAACTGAAACAAAACACACTCAACTCATTATAACACTAAAGCTACGCCTGAGCAGCCACTCTCCCTCCCTCCCAAGTCCCACCCAAGTCCCACGACAACTTCAATCTTCCCCTCCTTCCTCTTTTGCAGCTGCAGTTTTAGAAAAAGAAAAAAAAAAAAAAAAAAACAGAGCACAAGTTCAGCTTCCTCTTCCCTTCTAACGGCTTCACTCCTCATAGAAGTTTGGTTTCTTCGTCCTCTTCTCTCTTCCAACAATATTTTTCCTCTCCACTCTCAAATAACCAAAGGTAGCCACTCTCAAATAATTAGCGGCAGCCACCCTTATTAGGATGCCACCCTTATTAGGATTTATATTTTTGATGACTTTGGTTTGTGGTTTTATGAAATATTTTGCTACTAATTGTCATGAATTTTATGCCTTTATTATGCAATTGTGTCCCTTTACTATAATGTTATGTAAGACTTATTTTTAGGAGTTTTCTATTTCTTTATGAATTTTTATGAAGTTTTTTATTACTTAAAGTGGAGGCTTATGCCTTGGTTCGCCTCGAGGCTTAAACCTCATGAGGCTAAAGCAAAATGCCTCGATTCCCGATTGAGCTTTTTAAAACCTTGATTCAAATGCACAATTTTCATTTTAATGGGGGAGTACTTTCTTCTATCATCTATGCACCATACATGAAAGATACAAATTCAGTTCATTCAATAAGACAATAACCATTACCTTCACATACAATAAAAATGCTCCCAAACTACAAGATTCCAATTCATTCAAAGGGTGAAACCAGCCAATCATCTTTCATTAGCATAAATTCATCAACTAGAAAAAGATGTGGATCAGAAACAAAAACCAAATAAAAAATTTATTAAATCAATAAGTACAAAAAATAATTCTAGAGGTCTAATGCAAATTTTTAATGCCATTTAATTTATTTTATTTCTAGCAGAAAAGTATTCAGAGCATTCAATGTATATAATTCCACTAGTTTATAGTTATCTGTAAAAAATATAAAAAGAAAAAAGAAAAAAAGAAGAGGTTAAACAACAATTCAACTTTTCCTTCAAAAAATGACTCCATCCATGACAATAACCCTTCAAATTTTTCAAGAACATGCATGCATCAAACCTCCTTTAATAACAATTTAAATGAGATACGAAATCTGCACATTTCATCTCATATAGACCAAAACAAATTCAAACAATCTTCACTTTCTAAATTTTCTACTACAACCACCACAAGCTCATCTCTCGTCACAAATGCTTTAATTTGGACAGAGCCTAATTCTTGTACAATTTAATGGTTATCAAGATACCTAAACCAGCCAATAGTAACGCAACCATTTAACAAAAGGACCTCCTTCCCCTACATGCATAAGATTTGGTTCTATCACTTAAGATAAGAGGCTTCAACTAACCTCTCCATCGATCATGTCTATGTAAACCTAGCAAATAATAAAAGCAATTATTCAAAATACACAATTTCTTGAAGAAAAAAAAAATTCCGCCTCATATGAGAACTATATCTTGTGTTACAATAGCACTTCTCTCATTTCTTTTCCAAATAAAAACTTCAAAAATTAAGCATATCAGCAAAAAGCCAGTTTAAGAATCATATTAATCAAGTCTTAAGACTAGAGCCACAAAGTCATAGAAAAATACTATTTAGCATCAATCAGTGAATGGCCTTCAAACATGCGATGACATTGGTAATAGGATCCAAATGATGTTCATTAATATGTACTCATACAACAACCACAGCACTAACCCAAGGCTAAACTAAACAGAATCTATGTATTTCAAATAGATGTACGAGAAGCACCACAAGCCAAAAATGTTAATGTTTTCCAAAATCGTTGTCATAGTCAATAGACATTGTTGAATTTTAATAAAAGAATCAGAAGTTCATGTAATGTATTTAACCTCACATCACATGGACCACCCCAATTAAGTTGCCACTTCAAAAATGCTAATGCTATAACCATTGCAATGATACCCGTCAAGGCTATTCCATTACCCGTCAAGGCTATTCCACTCACCAGATAAATACAAGCATTACCACAAACCAATTTATAACCAGGTTGCACCGTTAAGGCCTCACCCAGTAAAAGCTGCGACTGTATCTAGGATCACAAGGAGGTACGAAAGGATTCCGAAATTCGAAACCTAACATCGACAAGATATGGAAAATAATAAAGGAGAAAAATTAATGTACATTGGGGGTTAGGTTCTATCTCAGAGATTTCTCCCCCAAAAATGCAAAGGGCTACTCAAAGGATTGATTCGATTTTCATTAAGACATGAATCGATCAAGTGGTGCCAAAATCGTACACATCAGGTCCTCATTACTGCAATAACGAGCAAAATCCCCAATTTTCCAATTCAGGACTTGAAAGATAGAAAATTTTCAACCCCAATTCCCAACTCCGCAAAAATAAAAAGAAACATACAATTAAAAGACAAAGTAGCCAGATAATATCCAGTACAAAAAATCTCAGAATCAGCAAATACAATAAGTTCAAAACAGACCCATATGACCGAAATCAACAGTAAGCAAATGGAAACCCCAAATTCCACCAAAATTGGAAAAAGAGAAGGGAAGATCCATGAATCACCTGAAATTGTTATTGAACTCAGTGAGAAGCAGAGGAAGTAGAGGAGTGGTGGTGAGAATGGGCCGAGGAGGAAGAAGAAGAAGGAGCATAGAGCTTGTTGTAGACCTGCTCGCCGACGAGGTAGATTCCGAAGGCGACGAGGGCGATTCCGAGGCCAGGAGTGGCGTGACGGAACTGATTCGAAAGCATCGGGTGCTTTCTCCACTCGTCCCTCCTCCTGAAGAACTCTCCGGTGGGTCCCAGTGGCTTCTTGTAGTTCGCCATTGCTGCTGCTCCTTTCTCTCTATCTCTATTCTTCTTCGATTGGCTTCTCTCTCTATTCTTGGCTAAGTGTCTAATGCTAATAGCTGCTTTCCCAATTGGTATTGACGAGTGTTATCAGTGGGCTATTGGGCTCGTTTAGTACGGGTTTCGGCCCGGAAATTGGGAAAAGTTGATAGATGCCATTTTTTTAAACCAGTGTTTTTATTTGGTTTGATGCTCGTCACTTGTTAGAGTTGAAATGCCTGTATTAGCCCGTAAGAAAATTAGTGAATACACGACCTTTTTAAAAGTAATATCAAACATACGGCACCCCGTACTAAATACTAAATACTATTTGCATACGATAACTTTCAGAAAAATACCGTATTTTGTCATTTTCCCTATCTTCCTTTCGTTTTCTCTCGCTCAAATCTGTGTCTTCCTCGATGACACCCTCACCGGCTGCCTCTCTTTTGATATTGTCCTAGCCCAATGCACTTCGTTTTGGCCTCAAACTCAGTCTATTTCTCCTAGTATTCTTCTTTATCTTCTGCCATGGATGATACCTCGCTCGGTCCGTCTGGGATTTGAGGTCGAGTTCTTGGCAAGTTTGGTTCAACTACTCTAACTAGATCTATAAGCACAGTAGATGAGCTTTTCTTGAACGCTCATATCAACCCCATAAAGCTCTGACTTACCTGGAAAGGCCTATGTTTCAAAAGTCTTGAATTCGGTTTATAAAGGCTGTGAAAGGGAAGCACAAAGGGATGCTCTAAGCAATTAAAGATATGGCAGGATTTCTCTTTCTGGTTTAATTTTTTTTAATTTTTTAATCAGTGTTTCTATACCAGCAACAGTACATGTTGAGTACCACCACTATCAATTTTACTTAGTTTGTCCAACATTCATCTACGTCTCATACCTAAGCACCCTACAAATTTACCCACTTTGACCTTACCTTCCAAGAATGCTACCATTCAGATATACACTATACCTTTATGTACTATTAAATTGCATCACCAAGTTTCTGATCCAAGAAGTCAATCCCATATGCCAAAATTTGTCAAAGGATCTGACTAAATTTTATACAGATTATACATATTGTTTATTTGTTTAAAGTGTTTAATTTTTTCAATTTTATATCCATATAATGTATAAATTTATATACATATGTAGATTTATGAAAAGGATTTATTCTTGAGAAATTGTTAGTCACAACATTAGACATTTATCTATATTTATTGTTTTCTATAGGAGAGCATTGTAGCTTAGTTTACATTGAATAGTTTATTTAGTTTTGGCGGATAGATGGAAGATGGTAACTTTATAATGCTCTGTAAATTTATTCGTATGATTTGGGAAATAAAAATTTCGTATGATTTGGGAAATAAAAATGCTAAGAATGTCTGTGTTTATTTATAAATATCATGCATTAATTCAGTATCTTTTCATTTTAGTTCGATATTCTATTAGGATTTTATGTTTCGTAATCGACTACTAATTTTGTAGTTGCTGATTTTTATCATGTTGAAATTTTGGGTCTTTGCCTATATGTGTCGTTGTTCATTTGTACGAAAAGTAACAAAATAATTATACTAAGTTAAAGAATAATAATTTTAAGAATTAAGATAATTATTTCGGTATATATGGAATGACTACTTATATATACAAATGATATTTAATTACTAGTTACTAGTAACTAATATTGACTTTCACTAATCAAAATATAACTTATTAGTAATAAAAAAAATTAGATTAGTAATTAGTTACCAAATTGTTTATCAGTCTTAATTGGTAATCATAAATTAATAACCAGTAGCTTGTAACCATTTTATTAGTAATTAGATTTATTATTAGTAACTAACATAAGCAGTAATTAATAACTAGTAACTAAAGGAAATAATAACTAAATTAGTTAATACTAAGAGAGAAAAAGAATAGTAATCAAAGTAACTAGTAACTTTTTTTTTTGGGAACTAGCAACCAAATTGATTAGTGGTAACAAGTTTTGCAATTAGTAACTATCAATAACCAAATTTGTAACTAGATTAGTAAATTATAATCGAATTGGTTACTAGTTACTAGTAAGCAGTCCTAGTTTTCCTTTACCAAACTTATAATTGGTAACCAGTAACCACTAGTTACGAGTCTTGTAACTAATATCAGATTGGAAATCAATAATAAAATTTATTACCAATAACGAGTAACCACTAACAAGATTGGTAATTGATAAATGATAAGTGGTAACTATTCGTGTAACTAGTCTTGTAACTGAAAACCACCAATCACTAGTCTTATAACTTGACACCAGCTTGGAAAGCAGTAACCAGATTGGTATCTTGAAATCATCACTTACTAGTTTTGTAATGAGCCACCAATTTGAAAATCAGTAACTAAATTGGTTATTAATAAACCGTAATCAGTCACTAAATTTATTAACAATAACTAGTAACTTATATTGTTATCAAATACTCATTTTTATCGAATTTTTATTTTCTATGATAACAATAATAATAAATTTGAAATAAAAATTCAAAGAAAAATCGTAGGATAATGAAAAAAAAAACAAAAAATGGGTGGGAAAAAGGAAAAAAAAAAAAAGAAGCAATATAGTAATAATAATAATAATAATACTAGTAATAATAATGCTAATAATAATAAATTCCACATAAAAATTCAAAAACCAAAATTTTAGGATAATGAAAAAGAACTAAAAAAATAAAAAAGAAAAAGTGGGAAAAAGGAAAAAATTAAAAAAGAAACAAAAAACCAAAAGGTAAAAAATGTTTGAACCCGCAACTTGAGAGGTGAACTGGTGAAGGTTAACTGTTCAAGCTGCTTTTACCAATTTAATATTTCTTTTTATCGTCACTCTTTAAATTAATGGTGTTTGAAAAAGATGTATTTATTTACTATGTTGCCACCGTGTGTTTGGTCTGTTTTATTCTAATTATTATTCAGCCACACTGTATTGGTTTTTAGTGACCATATTTTTGTAATATTTTTTTCTTTTTAACATAATAGTCTTATAATCCCAAAACAATAGTATACAAG
>JXTB01000203.1:502897-591750 GCA_002914805.1 Parasponia andersonii | reverse complement strand
TTATAATGATTTATAGTATTGTTATTATTATAACGATTATAGCGACGATCTCATAATTGCTACTCCATCCAATGCATTAATAAGTTGATCACTATATCTTTGTCTCTATCTCTATTTTCTATTATATATTCCTTTATAGTGTTGTTCTTAATGACAGTCTCATAATTTTTATTCGATCTACTACATTAATAAGCTGTTTTACAATATGTTGTCAACACGAGATTGCTTGACTAATCTAGAGAAACGTTGTAAGGTATGTATCTAAAAAATTGAGAAATCAATGTATCTAAAAAATTGAGAAATCACTAAAATCTAATATATAAAGGTCATTATTATTTTCCTTATCATTTAATACAATATTCAGTGTTACTCTTTGTACTTTTATTAGCTTAATATATACACCTGCTATAAATATAATTTATGCATAAGTGTTCATCTTTCAATTCAGGCTCTAAATTTTTCCTTTATTTTTGTATCGTTATTATTATTACTAATACTTTTCTAATACTTTTTATTTGAGAATTTTGTTAACTAGTAATAAGGTAGTATGTCGAAGGTTTTGTACTAATTTGTTTCTATATTGTAATGTTGCGAATATTTTGCTTCTTAGAGCTTTTTAAATACTTTACTAGAATTCAAGTTCGTATAAGGTTTGATGAAATGAAAATATTAGTTTATGTGTATGAGCTTGAATTGAGATTTGTATAGTATGAAAATTCTATTTGTTGAAATCTCATCATCGTTTCATTAGCTTCTTCACCTCTCACTAAAAGAGAGCAAGAGTATTGTTAGGAAATTGTATTTCCTGTATAGGCCACATATGATAATAATTATATTAGGCTATATTAGGTATGAATACTAAATGTGATACCTGATTAGTTTACCTAGTTGGGTTAGATAGATACTCAACATGGCTGTATATAAAGTTTCTATTAGAGTTATGGTCCTCATTTATAGGTCCAATGTTTAAGTACTATCCACATAATAATCCTTAATTTATAACACTTACTACAAAAGCTTAATATTTCTTTTTATATATATTACTCTGTTTTGAATTAGGAGTGAGGGATTTGGATCTTACAATTTATTACTTGTGACACAAGACAAATAGTAGTGGCTATTTACAAGAAAAATGTAATTAAAGATAATTACTTTAACTCTTATAAAATTAATTATTAAAATATTATAATAAGAAGAATTAAATTTACTTATAAAAGAAATTAATATAGAAATTGTACAACTCCAACCCTAAGATATATTCTAGCTATTTCTGAAAGAGAATGAAAAATGCCAAAGATAAACAAAACTAATATTTGGTTAGTGGTGCAATCCAAATTAGAGATCACTTCTAAATCTAGTGAAATGAAGTAAAGTCTAAATTGTAATGTAATTTAATACCTACAATTTTCAGATTGTATACTCCTATATCATAAGATTCTTTAGTTGGAGTTACAAGCAGAGACACATCATTGATCACATCTACTTTATAAGTCATATCTGGAGGATCTAATTATTTCGTTGTCGCATCATTAGCTAAAGCTCTTTAACTAAGATCTTTCTCATAAGAATGTTTCTCTTCAGAAGATTCTCTAAGTGGCGCTGTTTTTATTTTTTGCAAAATTCGTATCTTTGACCTTAACTGGCTGTCTACTCTTTTGGCGATACTTTTGGTGTGTTTCAAGCTCGAGCAGTCAATTATTGTTGATAGGGATCATAATCCTCATTGGGGCATTAGCAAAATGAATATGAGGCTTTGTCACTCTTATAGCATATGTAAATGCATTTAGCAGTTGAGTTACAATTTTATGTTTTTTTGAAATTCTAGTTCACTCTTACTTGCACGAAAATTAAAATTACTCAGTTGGTCTTCCTTCTAGAAAATTTCTCAATATTCTTTAGCACTACAAGTGCTTTTCCTCCACCTAATGTCAGGAAATATGCATTTTCAAATTAACAATCATGCGGTAAATAAATTGCTTATTAGGAGCTCCAAATACTAAAAAATTGAGGAGACTCATAATAAAAATAAATACTTAATCTCCGCTTTGTATCCATCTTTGCACGTTGAGGTAATATTATCGATATATATATATATATTTATATATGTATGTGTAGAAATAAATATGACGTAAATTAAAAACTTATAGATAAGAAATATTAGGCTCATGCTCATGTACAAGTTGTAAGAGGGGTATATATGATATGTAGATGGTTGAATCTGAATTAGGATTGTTATGTGCTTAATAGCATGTCTTTAAACAGCAGAAAAGCAATTTCAAATTCAAAATTAGAGATGAAATTTAGACTTTTAGTTAATGACTCTTCCAGATCAATGTTTATATACATGTGGACCACAAAATACTCAATATCTATCCCAATTATTAGATAATTATCCTTAAATGATTGGGAAAAAATTCACTAGCATTATAAAATCAACTAGACTTAATCGGATGATCTGGGAATTATGCTAATAATACAATAATTTGAGCAAGCAGATTAACAAAGGTTATATTTCGAGTAGATAACAAGCTAACGTAAAACCAATGCATTAAGACATCTACCAAAATCATAATATGACCGATGTGGTAGATGATTGATCCATAGATATCCCCATGGATCCATTGCAAAAATGCAAGGGTTTCAATAACAATCTTATAACTAATTTATCTTTAGCACATGCAACATAAAATTCATGTAAAAAATATTCTGATTCTTAAGTGAATCTCTAATATAATTGTCAAAAATTCGATTCATCATACTATACTCATGATAACCCAATCGATCATGCTAAACTTCAAGGTTTAATGATTGAATTTCAAGTTCAAAGTAACATGTCTTTCAATACTTCTAGTTCAAAGGAACATGTCTTTCAATCTCATGTATGAACATGCAATATAATTTTGTGAAGTCTTTAGTGAAAGTGATATACATAAAATTCTTTCTACTCTCAATTCATATGTCTACTAGAAAACCATTTAGATGTGTATCATTTAAGCTTAATAAATTACGCTGGAATTGGAGTGAATATAATTCATAATTAATAAGGAACTCAGTTTTCATAAGCAGCAAGATAAAAGCTCTTGTAGATCCCTCTATTTGTTTAACAATGCCTGAAGTCATATTTATATAACTTTTTCTGAAGTTATATTCACATAACCATCATAATAAGACAGGTTCATAAAGTATCTACTATTCTATAAGATAATATACTTAATTGCATAATCTGCTAAACATATACTTCAAATTTGTCTCTTTTATAGGTATTTGATTTTGCATCATATTCAATAATGCTCATAGCAAAAATAATAATAAGATGACATATATATTATAGTATAGAATAATTCAGATAAATAAATAAATAAAAACTAAAAATAAGATCTAAGAATTATATAAACACATTTGAAAAATCAACAATAAATAACACAAGAATATTTAAGTTCAATTATTCCTGCTAAGAGTCAATATAGAGTCATTGATTTAGCTGCATGGGTTAATTCTATGGACCTTAATCTTAGGCATATACTTCTGTTACAACTCAAATAGATGTCTAGGGGTATGACAAGTGTGGCTTCAATGGCTCTTCCATTTATATCTTTAACAAACATACTCTACATTTCAGATTTCGGGGCCTACTTGCTCATTATTCATTCTCCTCTTCTGGTGGGTATTCACAAGTATTTTATATGAGCATGTCAACATCACATCCATTATTTCTACTTTGTTCATATTTATTACGCATGTGATTACATAAGACATTCACTTCAAGGATTGTTGACGTGCATTAGTCTTCATCAGTAACATATTGTGCCACTAAAAGACAAGCAGTATAAAATATCTTTGAAATTTCTACTCTCTATACTACTACTGTATAAGCATGTTAGAAGAATTAAAATAGTATATATATTCTGAAGTATTGTGCTTTATCATCTTATTACTATTTAGTTGTGAGATAGGTTTTAATATGGCTAAATTGTACTCTAAAATGGACTTAAAGTCCTACAAGCACTAGTATAGCCAAATAACATGTGATAGGATCAGAAACATCAAGCACTACTATAGCCAAATAACATGTGATAGGATCAGAAACATCAAGTGATCATATTGCTCCTTAAAGCTTTTCTAGAAGATATTTGAGATTCTTTATTGTGAGGTTTTAGCTTTTAAATTCTCACTTAAATAATGCATGAATAGTATCATAATCTTCATCATACTTTTTGGCCAATACTTTATTTCTTTTCTTAGTGGTCTCACCTAATTTGTTGGCATCTAGATGCATTTCAACATCAAGGATCCGTATCAAATAATTACTTTTATTTAATTCAAGAGCAT
This sequence comes from Parasponia andersonii, assembly GCA_002914805.1. Taxonomy (NCBI): domain Eukaryota; kingdom Viridiplantae; phylum Streptophyta; class Magnoliopsida; order Rosales; family Cannabaceae; genus Trema; species Trema andersonii. The sequence continues at coordinate 587,421 of JXTB01000203.1, read as the reverse complement.
TAAACTCGAATTTGGACAACTTTTCATCTCCTAACTGATTGCATAATATATATAGAAATAACTAAGAATTCACTATATTATAATAATTTGCACACGAATGAATATAGTTAATATATATGGTGAGACTGCAAATAGCATATTAAATTAAACAATGGTATGTATAGAATTGAATTCTTTCACAAATAGATGTGACTAATTAAATAAATAACTAAATATGTATGACAAAAATGCTTAAATTTATATACTAATGCTAAAATTACAGTCGCGTATGCATCGATAATAAAAATCAAGATTGTAATTTCCAACGCACAAGCATTATTACAAAATATTCTAGAAAAATAGGATGATAAATTGAATTCTAGAACTACTGTGATTCAAATATAAATCTATTTATCGAGAATAACTAGACGTGGAGAAAAAAAAAATACAGAAAAGTTTTGTATAGGTATGATATATATATAATATAAGCTAAGTATCAATTAATCAGATACGGTTTTATATAATTATGCATATATATATATATATATAATATAAGCCTAACATCAATTAATTAATTATTTTTATTCACACAGAATCGTAACTCAATGGAAAACTTGTTCTTAAAACTATGTAACAAGTATAGGTATAGTTCAATTCTTCAAGAAACAACATTGTAAAATATACCAAAGAAAAGAAAAAATATCAACCCAGATATACATGATAATATTCATATACATATTTTATTAAAAATATGCTCATAAGCCAAATCTAAATACCAATTAATTTTTACAATAATTTTTGCACATATTTCATCAATCGGTATAAGTATTATTTGATGAATATACAAAGATTAATATTGTGCGTAGATCGGCTAGGCTATTATTAGAGATTATTATTAATATACTTACCTCACAAAGCCACCTGGATTAATCAAGCAATCCCTCATTTTCTAAATTGGCTTATTAATGCAACAAATTGAGTAGCTATTGTGAGATTGTTGTAATAATTGTAGTAGTATATAACAATCCTATAAGACAATCTAATAGAGAGTAAGAAAGTAGACACAAAATGAAGATAAAAAAAAGTGGAGACTCATCTTATTATTATTATTAAACTTCAATTACAGTATAATGATAAGAATTATAATTTCAAATTCCTAAAAAAAAAAAAAGAGACGAAAAATAGATCATAAATATAACATTAGCAAGATTTGTGTGTTACCATAATTCTCTAAGAAAAGAAGATAATAAAGACCATCAGTAAACTATTGTCTCAACACCTATTCCTAGATTGCGTTTTTGATAGGGCAGCCTATATGATTCCAATACTAATTGAAATCCATAACTCATCCATCTGACGGATCTAAATCAAAGAAGAAAATCTCAAATTCAAGATCTAATAAATGGACTTCAAATCTACACAAAAGGTATTACTATAAACCAAATCTATATCTGGACTTATTATAAAACTAAATAAAATCGAAAAAATATCTCATCCCCGTGAGAAATCAAGAAGGAGGAGGAAGAAAGGGAGCAAGGGAGAGGCCGGAGAAGGAGAAGAAGACGCTCCCTCTATGACCTCTGTAAGAGCAGTAGTGGAGCTTTTTTTTCGAGAGAGAAGTGTGTATAGAGAGAGAGAATAAGGTTTTGGCTCACCTTATAATTATTGCCATAGCACTCTCTTTATAAGAGTGGCTAAGGTTTAGAAGTATATAATATTACTAAAATAATCTTGAGAATTAAAAAAATAAAACCTGAAATTATAGGTCTAATGTTTAAATAATATCAAATTAATAATCCTTTATTTATGATACTTACTACAAAAACTCAATATTTCTTTTTATGCATATTACTATTTTTTGAATTAGCAATGAGAGATTTGAATCTTACACTTTTGTCATTTATGACATAAGACAAATAGTGGCCCCTTACAAGAAAAATGCAAATGAATATAATTATTGAACTGTTAAATTATTTATTATCAAAATCTTATAATAAGAATAATTAAACTTACTTCTTGAAGAAATTAATATAGAAAATGTACGACTCCAACTCCAACAAATATATTAGACAAGACTAATACCAAAGATACCAAAGATAGACAAGACCAATATTTGGTAGGTGGTGCAGTCCAAATTGGAGCTCGCTTGTAGATCCTGTGGAATGAAGTAGAGTCTAAATTGTAATGTAACTTAATACTGGCAGTTTTCATATCGTATACTCCCACATCACAAGATTCTTTGGTTGGAGTTGGAAGATGAGTCATATCATGAGTAAAATATATACAATTTGCTTGAATTTTGAAATCAACTGCCAAGATAGATATACATGAATTGTCACCAACAAACAAAGCAATATCATCAGGACTTCTTTTCTCAATCCACTTAGCTTCCCCCAAAATCCATTTTGAAAACTCTAAACAATTTTGTCATCCTTTCAGAGCAATGTTCTGAAAAATAAATATATCTTTCAACATTCAGCAACTCTCCACACGACACTACAAGATAGCTATTCATAGTTCCTCCGAGATGTTCAACCTGAGGTGCAACCAATTTTATAATTACATTGCATGGGTCAAAAGATACAAGTTTGCCATAACAGTCTAGAGAATATACTTGATTCTTATAATGCACCAAGTCCCAATAAAAACGAAATTGATCACTTTTAATTTTTGTCCATGTTGTGTCTTTCCCATATCTAATACTTGCTATTATGTATTGCAAGCTATATATCACAATGACACTGCAATGCTTTGAACTTTTTAGTGGGTCACCTATAATTAAAGCCCTCACAATGTGATAATCGCAACCTTCATATATACTTTCATAATCATCTTCTTCTGGTAAAGGATCGTATGACTTAGGAGGAAACGAACATGGAAGTTGAACACTTGTATTTATATCAATTATATCTCCCTTGGATTTAAAATAAGGTCTATGAAGTGTTACTGTATAGTCCCTATTCACAATCACTAACCATCCTTGTGAGAAGCACTTCAAATCTAAAAAATTTTCGTCAATGGCATTATATATGCTCCAAGTATTTTCTTCTTCGCTTAGAAATAAAAGCATTGGAACATAATGGTGGCGAAATGTTTTGCTTTGTTTAATATGCTTGTCTTTTATCAAAGAATGCCATGAAACACATACAATGCCAAATTGTAAAAAATCTATCCACGACTTCAATTTCTCCAAAATTGAGACTAAAAGGTGCTCTTGAACGCCAGCCCAATCTAAAATGAAAACAATAGTATAAGAAGAGTTTGAACTTTATTATTCTAAAGAGAAATTAATTAAATAGCTTTTTAACTATTAATCATATTGTAAACTACCCTCACAACAAATTAATATTATCAATTACAGCCTTGATTTCTTTTTTTTTTTGTTTTTTTGGTTTCTTTAGTTGCCATCGTTACTTTAATTGTTTTGCAAGTTAGGAAAGTGGATTCCTAGACTCAAAACAGAAAAATATCACATAATCTTCATGGAGCTCATGCATGTTCATTAATATAGCGGAATAGTGTATAACAATAATAAATAAAATTACTATAAAATATCCGGGGAAAAAAATTTGTGCAAGGGATAGTCAAGAAAGTGGTTGGTCACCCACTATATTGTATCTGTGATTTTATTGTGTCAAATAATGTAATCAAATACCATATCTAATCATCGTACCCAGACTGAGATAAATGTTAAGAAAAGATAATTAAGAAATACAATTTTTTTAAAATATCCAGGTCTTGCTCTCTCTAGAAGATTGGGAGAAGAGGAGCAACTAGAATAGATCTCCAAAATTAATGGACATTGTTTTATGGATGAATTTTGTCATTTGTTAATCATTGTCTACCACATAGATTGAATCTTTTTAATTCTGGAGGGTAGAGGATTTTCAATATTCAGCGAACAAAATTCTAAAATATCGTTATCAAAAAACGATATATATATATATATCATTTTCTTAAGATACTATCTAATAAAAGATTATTTCAAAGGATTAAGGAATAAAAAATAAAAAATGGATTTGCGAAACAAGATGTTACTTCGCAAAACTCCAATATTAGCCAACTAGCGCCATCTTAATTTGGGTATGATGATTAAATATGAGGGGAAACTAACTTCTTATTTTCTGTCTATTTCTCTTTTTAATTTATTTTCGACAAAATAGAGAGCTCGATTTGGTTCTGGCTGTTGGGAGAATAGAGGAAGAAGACACGATAAAAGACTTTAGTGGGAGAAGGCAGCATGTATTAAAACTATAGGTAATATATTGGTAACAAATTGATCCTTCTTCTGTAAAAAATACCCCATCACAAATTTTCAATGGTTGATCCATTAACATCAATCAAGACAAACATAGATCTAACAAAATAGAGAAAACAATGTATGAATAGTAATAAACACATAAAAACTGCAGAAAATTGTAGTTACGTACACGTACCTTCGTCCATGATTTCAAGGACCATAGAAAATTATTGCCTCTTCTGTTTTTCTTTCCTTTTTTTTTTTCCCTCTTCTTCTAGGGCGTTAATGAATCCTTCGGCTGTAAAGAATTCTAGACTGTTTAAAGTAAAGGAATTGTTTATCTATTCCATTAGCCGTCTTATTTCAAAAAAAAAAAAAGAAAAAGAATTATTAGGAAACTAGGTTTGATTAGGAAATTTGAGAAATTATATATATATATATATATATAAATATATATATATACTTATAAAATGAACTCTCTTACTCCCCGTTGAGCAAAATTCTATAAAAACAAAATCAATTAAGGGGATTAAAAAGAAGGGGAAATATTTCCCCGAAAAAAAAAGGAGGGAAGGAGGGGAATAATTAATTAGTCTCTTTCCTTTGGTTCGATTGAAAAATGACCTCACTAATTTTTAGTTAAATTTTAAGTCCTTTTTTCATGTATACGGACTAGTGATACCAAAACAGGCTAACAATAATGGCCCCGACAATAATGGACTGACACAAGAATAACACGATTTAACAAGGGTTTCTAACACTTTTAAATATAAATATCTAAAAAAATTACAAAAATACTGAGGTACTCTTTTTTTATTTTTTCTACAGATTTTATTAGAAAATTATCATTTTTAAAAAATATTTTTGAAAAATATCATTTTTAAAATAATTACTAGTTGCCAATTATATACTAGTTATAAATACATTCGGTTACTAAAAACTGTACCCAATCTAAAAAAATAAAACCCACCATATTTTTCAAATACTTTTCCTGAAAAAGAGAAATTAGACATTGTACGACACTTTCAGAAAAAAAAATTTAAATACGGTGGTTTGCATTTTTCAAGTACGGTATTAGAAAATGCTATTTTCAAAAAATATTTAGAAAAATATTATTTTTTAAAATAGTAACTAGTAACTAGTAATTAATTTTCAAAAATTGGTAACTAATAATCAAAAGTATTATGACTAGTAACTAGTAACCGGTAACCAGTTTTCAGAAATTGATAATCAGTAACTATTTTGAAAATAATATTTTTCTAAAAAAAATTAAAAGTAATATTTTTCTAATAAAAACTGTACAAAAATTCGAAATAGAAAGCATGACCTCTGTATTTTTGTAATTTTTTAACGTTTTTATAAATAAAAGTGCTAGAAACCCTTCTAAAAATATCGTACAAGGCCTAATTTTTACTTTTAATAATTGTGGCATGACCAACATAGTATGATGAGTAAATGTGTTAGGACCAACACGACACATCACATGCACAAATAAAGCATATGGCATGATGGACACGAATAATAGGCAATATAAGCGCAATTAAGAAAAATAATTAATTTGTAAAAAATATAATTAGGTTAAATTTTTATAAATTTTTGTGGCATAATTTCATCTTTTACAAAGGACGACAAAAACACGAAAAAACGACGTTATATATGAAATCGTTAGACGACATTAAGCTTAAAAAGGGATAATAGGCAAGATAAGTGGAATTAAGAAAAATAATTAATTTGTAAAACATATAATTAGGTTAAACTTTTATAAATTTTTGATAATTTCATCTTTTACAAGGGATGACAAAAACACGAAAAAACGACGTTATATATAAAATCGTTAGACGACATTAAGCTTAAAAAGGGCCAATATCCTCGAAAACGACAGTAAAGTACTGTAAAAATGTAGACCTAGAATTTTGCATAACAAATTACTCTCACCAATTTCTTCTCTTCTTTTTTTTTTTTCTAATGTAAAAATGTAGCCAGCGTATTTAGTACTCGTAATAACTCACAATATAGGAAAATAAAAAGCTAATAATAATAATAATATTAATAATAACAACAGTCTGAGCTACTTGCTTCGGAGAAAGGAGGAAAAAAGTATTTGATTCTAAATGAAAATTAACAATAAGATAAAACTTGGACCTGGAAAATAAAAGATTCGACATTTGACGGTTGGGTTTTTTCTGTTTTTTTTTTTTAATAGAAAAGGCAAAAACTCATACTCACTTCAAGCTCCACCACGTTACTTCAAACGAAACAAAAAGAAAATATGAAAAAGGGAAAAATAAAGAAATTACAGACTATCAAAATTAGTATTAGCAAAAAGGAAAATGGAGCATTAGGTATGTATGTACATCTACAGAGTATGGGCTTCGAAATTTTGAAATAAGACGATCTTCAGTTAATCTGGGTCAGTAATGTGGCCTAAAGCGGTGTGTTTGTTTCCTGGGAAAATGAGGGAAATTTGCTTGAAGATTCTTAGGCCTAGTCGCTAGTTGCTACTTATAAAATATAAAAATATTGCGGAAATGGTAGTGACCGATAGCAATTACAGAGCTGCAAGCTCTTAAGTTCGGGTGGTTAATGGAAAGTCACGGTAGTGGAGCGCACCAAATTGTACAAACCTTTCAGTACTAATTTACTAAATATTCCATACTCGCGCGTCTAGCGAGTGTTAAACATTAAACGTTTTCATCCAATTTTCATCGACGGTCGATTCCGCGAGTTTGTTGATTGGGCCAAAGGCTAAAACCGTCTCTTCGTACAATTACTTGCCAGGTGGCACGTAGTAGCGAAATTCTGGGTATCAAGCTTTTTAGCCTTTTTAATCTCTTTTCTACAGGGGTAATAAGAAATTTATATTTCAGACTAATTAGTAGTACTAAAGTAGACTAAGGACTGCCAATGCAACTAGCTTAGTTTGAGTCTTTAAATAAGGATGTATAAGTTTAAGAAGTTTGGGGTTTAAATTTTAATAATATGTATGATATTTTTTTAAAATTTATAATAAATAGTGATTATTAGTTAAAATCTATTTTTTTTTTAAAATTAGGCTATGAACTGATTTTCAAGAAAATAAATATAATATTTATATTATAATAATGAACGTGTTCACGGCCAATTTTAGTCACACCAGGTGGACTGCACGTGTGCAATGCTCCTATGTATATGAAAAAAAAAAAAAAACTAAAATACTGTTTTAACTGTTAATAAAGCATCTACTGATTTCCAAAAAAAAAAAAAACATATTAGCTAATGGACAAAATAACGTGACCAAATTTGAAGAGTTAAAAAAAAAAAAAAAAAACCAATCGGCTCTTTTACATATGGCAAATCACTCAATCCCTCGTGGTAGTTTTAAGGAACTTCGTACCTCACAAAAAAATAAGAAAAATCACTCATTATACCTGGTTTTTACAACTGATTTTACAAGTGGACAAATGTATTGGAAATTGTGAAATTAACTTTGAGGGGCAATAGTGTAAATCAAGTAACAAAATAATTTAAAAAGGTAAAATTAGGAGCTAGGACGGTAATTTTGCTAACAATTTTGGTAGATTTTTTGGTACTTTTCCAACATTTTTTTGGTAGTTCGGAATAATTTTTTTGTAACTCCTAACAATTTTTTGGCCACTAAAAAATTGTTTTATTATAGTTTCAATGAGCTATTGTCATTTTTCTCTCGTTCTTTAAAGGAACATTAAAAAAATTCTATCTTCTTTATATTATTATTTAGTTCACGTTTTAATAATATTAAATTACATTATGTTATTATTTTTTGTGTAGAATTAAAATTTTATGTATAAAATTCTATGGTACAATTAGTTAAATGTTTACCGTATGTGATAAAATAACTCAATATATAATTTAAATTTGGGTTAACTTTTATTAACTATTAAGAAGAATTAAAATTATTTTTATATCAAAAGGATAATTTGATAAAGAACACTATTACATACTCTCACATGCTTAATTAAGACTTAAATAGGTTAGTTTTATATTGAATTAAAGAAATATAACATAAATCTAATACATTTATGTATAATATCACAAATTAGTGGGTTATAATTATAGTCATTATTAGAACAATATTGTGACACCCAGACTTCTCACAAATTATAATAGCCAATGATAAGCATGTTGTATTGCATATGTGGTTATTACCTATTTATATGCGTTGTTAAAAAAAAAAATTTAACTATGAAATTTCATTAAAGATCCTAATTTTGTACATGCATTTTGACATATTTTTTGTGAAGGAGTGTGGTATCCTCAGTAGGATAAACCTAGTTAGGATTTATTATTTTAAGGGATTAATTAGTTTAAAAAAAATTGAGTTTTAGAATACTATTTATTTTATATAGTATGCGTATAAGGTCTAGTTTAAATGTACTTTGTTTTGATTCACATACAATAAACATAGGCATAGAAGACTAATTTCCAATTGGCTATAATCATTAGAAAATAAAAGTATAATGTGAGTGAAAGTAATGTATTAGAACTACTGCTTGATTATTATTATTATTATTATTATTTATTTTTTTAAGTCAATTTTGTCTGACATAAATAAAAACAATCTGTTAGCTTGAAGTTAATTCTTATATCAAAAGAAAAGTAATATTTTTTTAAGTCAGTTATCTTGCATAACCTTGTTTCTATTTATGTGTCTATGTTTGCACTAAAGTCTAGAATATTTCTCTCAGTCATTTAGTCTCCATACTTGTTGAGTAAGAGAGGTTATAGTAAATTCTCATAGAAGAAAAGGGAAACTATTAGGTGTGAAACTAAGAGATGATGGCTAAACAATAAGCTTTTGGTAAGGGTTTAAATCATGTTATTGTTTATTAACGTATTGTTTCAATCTTGAGGTCTTGCTTTCTTTGATGAAAGTATTTATGCTTATACATATATCTAGTGTTTAGGGCTCAGGAATTAAAGCTTTTGGTAAGGGTTTAAATCATGTTATTGTTTATTAACTTATTGTTTCAGTCTTGAGGTCTTGCTTTCTTTGATGAAAGCATTTATGCTTATACATACATCTAGTGTTTAGGGCTCAGGAATTAATTTAATATAAAACTAGTAGAAAGTGTTGTGTAAATATTTACTTCTCACCGTTTTCTAGATGAAATTAATTACCTTGTCCACTAATTATTTGTTTTTATTTTTTATTTTTATTTATTTATTTATTTTATTTTGGTTATCATTTTCATGTCTTTGACTTCCCAAAGAATATCAAAATTTGGAGAATGAGAATAGTGATAATTTGAATTGATGTTAATAATATAGATATATTTATCCCTTTGGAGAGTGAGTCATAATAAGCCCACGATGCTTTTTTTTTTTTACTTGATATGTTTTCATTTGGTGGTCTCTTATTGAAAAGGGAAACTACGTTATTTTCACTAGAAAATTAATACAAATAGTGTATATAATTATTTTGTTCATTTAGCAAGGTGTATTCTTTTAGAAGTTACTTAATTTAGTTATTATTAGATATCTGAGTACTTGAGAATGTGGAATTGAACCGAATTCTTATAGAATCGGTGTTTTCGGTGTGTAAGTTAAATTAATGTATCATTTTTTTATGATAACACTTAAGCTCTTAAGGACATTCTGTCTATTTTCTTTTATAATCAATCACTAGAGCATTCAATACTTTTATTTGAAACTTAATTAGAATCCAATTAGAATTATATTTAGTACTCTAGTGTCTCAAAGAATGGCAGTAAAGATTATTTACAGGAGTTTAGTACCTCCTGCTAGTAGAGGATAAAATCTCTCTTCATTATAATAGTTTCTACATTTTGAGGTAAGTAATATCACACCTGCAATATAAGAAATTCTCTGTTTCTGTGAATCTATGGAATCTGTGAATATATGTATATACATATTAGTCATTCTTCTTTGCATGAGACATGAACATGTGGTATATTTATATCGCCTGACAAATATTGGTGAATATGGTATGACGGGCTAGCGCCCAAATATATGATATGGTTCATTCGGGGATATTCTGATTCATTCGGGAATATTCTGGTCCTTTCGGGGACACTATGCTTCCTTTGGGAAAACTCTGACGGCGGTATGGGGTGGACCTCTGCTGTACACAGAGGGGATTTTCTGGGGCTCGAGACCTCCATATAGCTCATGATATGTTATACGCTCTCTGAGTGGCTCAGTATGTAATTCACGGTCTTATCATGCAATGCAATATACATAGGGATCCCAATCATATAATTATCTATTCTCTATTATGTGCACTCTGTATCTGCATATGTTATTTACTGAGTTCTATACTCATTAATATTCTTACATTGCAGAAAGTACAGATAATATGTGAGTTGGAGGAAGAGTGCCGACTTTTTGACCGCGGCTTATGTATATGAGCATTTTGACACTGTGGTTTTCTGACAGAGGATTTTGTAGTTATTTTGTGTGTGTTTATTCTGTATATTTTATGAGAGGCCCACGTAGCGATGGTGTATATATTGGAGTATGTATAATTATTAGTGAAATTTTGTTATTTCTTCTAAAAAGTTTTAATTTTCCACTATTTTATGTAATATCTCCCGAATTCACTAAATATTTATTCAAAAATCCTTACATACGTGTGTAGAATTTGGGGATGTTACAAATATACATTATTACATGCTCAACTAATAATAAAATAGGTTAATTCATTTATATTTACTAATTAAATTTCACCTTAATTTAATATCATTAAGCATAACTTTACTAAGTAGTAGATTATAATATCTCATGGAACATTACTACATACTTTCACATACTCAATTTACACCATGATTGGATAAATTTTCATTAATTAGTAAAAATTGATATACAACAAAGGATAACTTGATCTCTAATGGACTAAAGTACATAGTAGAACAATATTATATATTATCACATACTCAAGTTATATTATAATTGGTTAATTTCACATTAATTAGTTAAGTTTCAAATTAACTTAGATTTCATTGAATTTGTATTTTGACATAGTATTGTACAATGCTCGTTCTCTTTACTTTCTCTCTCGTTACTTTCTTCAAATCTCTTTTACCATTTTACAAGTAGTAATTTTCTAAATGAACCTTTAAAAGTAGTATTTCTCTCTAAATTAACTTCTGAAAGTGGTAATTTTATAAGTAGTATTATTCTAAATAAATTTTTGAAAATTGTATTTTTCTAAATTGACTTTTAGAAGTGGTATTTTGTATATTGACTTTTAAATTGACTTTTAGAATTGGTATTTTGTATATTGACTTTTATAAATGATGTATTTTTTTTCCCTAAAAATTCGAGGATCTATTTTAAATTGCTACTTTCAAAAGTTTATTTTTAAAAATACCAGTTCGAAAAATATACTTAAAAGAATTACATTTACCTAAATTTCAAATTAACTTATTCTACTAAGCATAATTTGACAAAAAAGTATATTATAATGCTTAGTAGAATACTATGACACATTACTATGCTCAACTAATATTGTAATTGATTCAAGTTCCATTAATTAGTAAAAGTCACACCAATTTACTATAGCCGATATATTCTTCTCTAATGTTTTCTCAAATACCTTATATACACTTTTGCAAGCATATCTATCAATGCCTAATTAAAACCAATTGATTATAAAAAAAAAAGTCATAGTTTACTAGAAATACAAACTTAAAGGAAAAATATTCTCATAGCACAGTTTAAATTATACTCGGTGACAAATCATGATTTAAGTTCATATTGATCGATCATGGTTCTAGATTTCATAACACAATATAAAAATATTTTATTGATAGAATTGAACTAATCAACCCATGAAAATACACAGTTGCTCAACATTATATATGTTATATACAAGATATTTAAAACATAACTAGCTTCTTTTCATAACTTTGGCATGTTTTTTCTATGGCCCATTATCCCAGCGAAAAAAAAATGTTTTCACTTCGAAATGTTGGCCTTTCTTTGTATCCAATTAGCATTATATTTTCAAATACTTATTTTGTATTCAATCTCAATTATCCCACATAAACACCTTATGAAAAGCAAAAGAGTATAATTTTCTTCTTATATAGAGCTTAGCAAACATTGATAGAAAGAGATTCGATATTATACGATAAATAATTTACTACTAAAAAATGTAAGGAGCTAGCTAACTTGATAATCGTGAGTCCTCAGCCATTATATTTTCTCACACATATACATGCATGTACACATATATATATATATATATATATATATATAATTTAAATCTAGACCAAAGTTATTACACAATTATTTACAATCATTTTTATGTTTTAGCTTGTCCCCCAAACTAAAAATTGATAACAAACAAAGATATGATCTTTTTTAAAAAAAAAAAAAACTTATTCTTCTATTAGTATTCTCTAGAAAATAAGGCATTGTGAAGGAAAGAGAGTGAAAATGACTACTCCGTATTTTATTTTATAAATATTCAAGAAGTATAACATGTAAAGAGTAAGTTACAAGTTTTGTCATTTAAATTATCCCTCATCTACTACCCCTAAAATACAACATTTGAATTTAAAAGGTTTTACTTTATGAAAGATCCAATGGCTCGATAGCAATAAGGGGCCAAGTCTCTCAAAATGAATTGAGGGACTGAATTAGTGCCACATATATATATATATATATATATATATATATTGTCTAGTGTATAATATAAAAATTAGGCAAACAAAACTCATATACATTTGTGCAAGCAACCACGAAGCCATTTAAGGCTCAACCCCTTCTCATTTTTTTGAAAATTGTATTTTAGATCTCAATTTTATTTGACATTTTCAATTTTATCCTTTATTTTCCCCCTTGAATTTATATAATTATAATTTTTTGTCCCCTTTTTATAGAAAAAAAATTCAATAATGCACCTAATATGACCCACTATTTTTTTTTGAATTTCTGAACTTATATTATTTAAAGTACTAAATTTTGTCCATATTTTAGATAATATTTCTTTGGACTCACTTTATATACTCTTTTTAATTTTATATTGGTTTATATTGACTAATGTGTTTCAAAATTAGCTAAAACAGTTTAGTATATGCCCCCTCTAAAAACATTTCATGACTCTATCACTGTGTGTAAGTGTATAAGGTTACAAGTAATATAGGAAATGAAAGTAAAAGTGTCGAACCTACGAAGATTGAGTGCTAAACTTGTTAAATACTAAAATTATATTAATATTAAAATTATTTAAATAAACGTAAATACAATGAAATAAAAATTCTAATTAAAATTAAACAAGAAAGAAAAAGAATTAAAATAAAATACAAATTAAATAGACAGAAAAATCAAGCAAAGAAATGCTTAGGTTCACAAGCTTACACAACCCTTACTTCTCTCTCTCTCTCTCTCTCTCTAATTATTTTCAACAAACTAATTTGTTAGCCGAGTCTATTAATTATCTATAAATTTCTTCCATCGTCAAGTAAACATTTCTCTTTAATATAATCCACTATATTCTTATGAGGACTAGCTGAATTTAAAAAGAATCATTAAGTTTAAGTACATTCTAATGGCTACACACACTAAGCGGTATATTCATATCCTCCTCACTCAATTTATGGCTAAACACATAACTTCCTTTCCCAATGTTATGGTTTCCAAATAATGAAATAATTAATGATCAAGTAAGTAGTAGCATTTTTTTTTTAAGTGGGACTTAACTAATCATCTACACTTATTACAAATTAAAAGAAAATACTTACTACTACCAAATCCATACCCTACTCGATTAGAGATAATAGGCTTTCACGCTTACCCCTGGTGTGACTCGAACCTATGACTAAGATCCTAGATAGTGGGTGCTCTTACCACTTGAGCCAACCCACTTCGTTCAAGTAAGTAGTAGCATTTTTTTTTTTTAAAAAAAAGTAGGGTTTAGCTAATGAACTCTACCTATTACAAATTAAAGGAAAATATCTACTATTACACAATCTCCACCCTATCCGATTAGGGAAAATAGGCTTTCACGCCTACCCCTGGTGTGACTCGAACCTAGATACAAGATCCTAAGTAGTGAGTGTTTTTACCACTTGAGCCAATCCACTTCGTCAAGTAAGTAGTAGCATTAAGTACAAATAAGGCAAACAAATCAATAAAGAAATTCTCAAATTAAAGATAGACCAAAATAACAAAGATACAAGGTTGAGTTACTTTATAAACCTAGCTAGACAAAAATATTTAACTCATAATTAATATTGAGAACAATATGCAATCCATTTCAACTATTACAAGAAAGACAAAAATAAAGGAGGAAAGTTGAAAAATAAAACTAATTTGGTGTGTTTTCTCTTTAGAGTAATATTATAAGGTACTAATAGTATCTAATACACAATGATGTGTCAGCATATTACTGGATAATTCTAATTAATAAATTTAGTTTCTAATGACCGTACTTAAAATGTAACTATAATTACCCAATTTTAGACTGGCACATTATTATTTATGTACAAGAATATTTTTTGCATTTTTTTTAGCTCCGGATTCTTATACAAAATGGAGCTTGGTCACCTCAAAAAATGGATGCTGGTTTGATAATCCTAAATCTAAAATGTAAGGCTGAGATCAAATGTTGAAGATCAAACGACTACAATTTAAGGTTGAGATGAGAGAGGGGGTTGGAAGAAACAATGGATGGTGCAGATTAATCTAGAAGAATACAAAAAGCAGCTGAACGGAGAGATCCTGTGTGGCCGAAATCTTGCAACCGGCATTGGATAGAAACTGTGATCCACGTGGCACGGCGTAGTCGGGTATGAGAAACAGTTATCAACAAGATGAATTGCACGAGGATCGCAAGGCAGCTGATTGCGCGCGGCAGCTAGGTTGGAGTTAGTGATTGACATGTGGGCCCTTTCCTGCTACTCCAAATAATCCTGTCAGGCGATAGAAGCACGCACTCCTTGGTTTGATCATTCTTTGATCCCACGATTCAAATGAAAAGTACCCGTAATTTCTTACTCCCGCATCTAGTATTTTGAAGCTTATTTTTTAATTTTGAATTTCCTTTCGTTTTTTTCTTATATACGTGATGACCATTTTGCCCCTTTTAGCTCCAAAAGTACAATTTTTAGCCATTTTCACATATTTTAACTTACACAAAACATAAAATAAAAATAGTCCATTCTCTTTTCCTCTTAAGAAAAACACGCTGTTATCGCTCTCGTAACGAGGCAAAGAGAGTGTGTTTTGATCTTATTTTCTGACCTCTCTTTCTACTCTCGTATCTTCTTTGATCTCTTTCGAGGATGTGAGATTTTTTTTTAATTTTCTACTAAGTTCATATTTAAATCAAATTGTAGTACCACTTTTGTTTGAGTTTTGTAATTTGTACTACTTAATCTTTGATCTGTGTAGGTTCGGAAGTATTTACAACCAAACACAACATAAATCGCCGTTACAAATGTCATTTTTTATGGCACATGCATTAACGGCAACTATTAATTACTATTAAATGCTCTATAAGGGCAATTTTTAACCACTTTTAGTATTCTACTACGTTGTATTGAGCTTTTAGTTCTTATTCTTAGGGCCTATTAAGGGCTTCATTTTGTTTACCTCTATAGGTTAATTATTGGCTTTTTTTGAGAAGGGGGAGGGAGTTACTATAATTGCTATTAGTATCATTAGTATTAAAAACACTCAGTGAAACGTATCGATTATGTTACAATAAATATATATGAAATAAATTAAAGAATAATATAAGGTGTACGAATTTTCAAGCATATTTATAAATTCTTAGTCTAAATTAGCGAACAAGCACACCCATGCCAACCAAGTCTAAATAACTTGGGAAATGTTATTAAACTATTAATGGTATTTCATCGATTTAACCATGACAATTCACATGCCATATCAAGAAGCATTAAAAAAAATTAAGTGAGATCATTAGCACTATCCTTGAAAATAATATCAAACAAAAATATTTTAAAAATAATGTCAAAAAAGTCGTTATCTTTTTTTTTTTAAAATCCTATTTCTAATTTCATATTGAAATATGAAGAAAATTATAACTCAAATATTAAAAAGTCCAAAATTTAAATGAAACTTTGAAAATCTAAAGTTAGCTCGACATTCCCACCACTTGGTAAAAATTTGACCCTAGAACATATAAATATAAGATAGAAATCTACTAACTAAAATTTATTTTCGACTACAACATAAATAATAATATCTATCAAATCTAATAATGATAAATTACTTTTTTTTAAAAAAAATGATAAATCACTCCTTTAATTTCGTTAAGAGTGATGATAGGGATACCAAAATCTTACACAAAAAACTTACACCAGTAATATGATATCTTTTTAACCATATAATTTTAAGTGGTGTAGTCCCACTTTAAAATAAAGAGTGGTTGAAATATTTGCCACATCATGTAGTGTATGTATTTAGTACAAGATTTTAGTGTCCTTATTATTACTCCTTCCTTAATATTCACGGAGGAGAGTCGGCGAAGTTTAAACCATAAAATTCAAGATATAATTTTTTAGACTTATGATTACGATTTTTTAAGTCCATAAACTTTCAAAGTTCACTTTTAGGTTTAGTAGACTCCACTTTAATGAAACTTTCAAATTTCTAGAGTGCTTTTGTTCTAAAAATTTCAAAAAATCTCAATTTTTTTTAAAAGATGAAGATTTTGGTATTTAGGTGAGTTAAACTGTCATTTATAGGTTAGGTTTTTGAGATTTAGAAAGTTTAATAGAAATTTAAATACCTTATTATTGATTTGAAGTTTTAAATTGCGACTTTTTAGCCTAAAAATTACATTTCGACGAATTTTCATTCGAGTGGCCCCAGTTGAGTTCAATTGATTCAGTAGAGTGATACGATTGGTCTAATAGAGTATCTTGACTAGAAATCTTAAAAGCTTAATTGGACCCACTAGAACTTGACTAGGGTATTTTGAATTTTTCATTGCCTTGTTACCAAAAAATGGAAAAATAAAGAGAATTTTTTTTTCAAACTGTTTCTAAACGGACTTAAGAATGAGTCTATAAAACTAGATGGCCTATCATAATTCATAGAAAAGATTTATGCTTTTTGATTAAGTTCTCAAGTAAATTTAGATAGGTTTCTTTGTTGAATAGGTTAATATCACACATAGTCCTATTCTTTATCTAATATATTACTTAGATATCCATTCTTTTTTTTCTTTTTTTTTAGCACTTAACTCCCTAACCTTCTATATTTCATGCCTGATTTTGACATCAAAATACATGTGCAACTCAAATGTACTAATAAGCAAGGGTATTGGGTGTGACAAAAATTGAATCTTCCATTAATGCATCTTTGGAAGCTTGGGAAAACTTAGGGCAACTCAAATAAGGAGTTGGAATTTAAAGAGAAGCTAGTTTAGGATTTGAAGAAATTTTGATTCTCCTGGTTTGCTTCACTCAAAGTGCATTGGGTGAGACAGTAATTGTCCTTCAATTTATTATTTTGGGTAAGCAATGTTTATGGTTTTGGACACGAAAAATTAATTTTTTTTCTTCATTGGAAGTACAGAAAAACTTGTCCACAGAGGTAATGATGCAAAGTAAGGGAGATCGATTCCTAAATACAGTATTTGATATGTTTTTAATGGTTTTCTTTGATTTTAACGGGTTGCATGGATTTTTTTATTATTTTATTTTATTTTTGTAAATAGCCTTTCTTAGAAAAGAAGACCCACCTATATGTATATGATATTTAATCAGTTTCATAAGGGTATTTTTTCCTATCTGATGAGTTACCACCATAAATGCAACTGGGTTGCCATAATTATAGAAATTATAATATTTAGTGCTCATTTTTTATGGCTACTTCCTGATGGCGATTCTTTCAATTTTGAATATTGACCATTTCATTGGTACTCATTTTGTTTAATAATAACGAGATTGCTAGTAGGAGTAGTAATATTGGTCATGAAACAATAATATGACTCAAAATTTGCATATTTAGTGAACTTGTTTAACACAAAATTGACTCGAACTAATATGATTAAGTGATTTTTTTATTAAACTATATTAAATAATTATTTTTAAATTTTTTTAACGAATTTCTTGTAAATAAAATGAAAAACATAAAACTAATGAACTAATTTGTACTTAATTCAAAAACTCAAGTAAATTAATAATTATATTGTTTTTATAAGTTTTGACTTATCGATCTATATGACATTTTCATTAAGCATGTGATAGATAGGTCAGCTTGTTACTGACACAGTTTAATTATATCAAGCACGACACGACACAGATTGATGCCCCACTTGTTGGTTTATGTATGCTTTGTCCATATTTAGTTTAAAATTCAGTTTAAATCTGAAAAATGAAAAGATTGTTATCATTTGCAATGTTGCAATATCACTGTCTGTGTTTACTGATAGTAATTCTGGGTTGATGTTACAACATCACTGCAATATTTGACCTAATATTTTTGAACGTTGATGTTACAACATCACTGCAATATTTGACCTAATATTTTTGAACGTATTTGTCTGAATTTTACAGCTATCATATGATTGAATATATTCAATTAATTGTATTTTAATCAGAAATATCAATGATTAATATTTGCCTTGTACGAAAATTATATTCATATATTTCTTTCTTAATTAGGCTTGTTTCAATGAAGATTGATTATTGGGTGATTGCTAATATTAATTATTTAATATTTCTAGAAATAATTAATCTTGATTTTAATAAATCAGATTTTATTTTTTAGGCTAATTCTATCTAATTATTTAGACAACTTACATTTTTATGGAAAGTACCTTATTATATGAAAGTGTAAATGCATATTTCTTGAGTTGTCGTTTCCTTATTTATTCTTAACTATTTCTTGTTATGTGTGAATACTATTTATTTGATTGATTTATGTAAAAAGTAGAATTTTTATTTTAGGTAACAAATTAACGTTTCTTCTAGAAAGGTTACCAATTTAACTGTATAGATATGGCTGATGTTGTAACATCACTGTACAGAATCAACAAATTTCAGATCAGCCTTGATAGTGAAAATTTTATCTTTAACTGATTTAATTGACTTCTAATCAGTATTTATGATGAGTAAAACGTATCTTGCAGATTGCCAAGCATTGGAAGACCTCAAACACTATAAATAAGAGTCTAGGTTAGAGTCCTAAGTGTGCTATGTATGTTTGAGATTGTCATTAGAGAAATACTTAGTTAAATATGTCTATACTTTATTTTGTGAGACTAGGAGGGATTCTTAGTCATGAGAGTGCTTCGGGAGAAGTGAAATAAGTCTTTGGAAGAAGGCAGGTTCTTTGAAATCTGAAATGAGTTCAGACGGAAGAAATCACATCAAGTCGATGGGAGCTCACTAGACGGATTAGTGAAGAAGTACTGACATATTGCAATATTTAAGAGATAGAGACTTTTAAATTTAATTGGTATTTATACTCATATTATTCTTTACTAATAAGTTTATTTCTCTGGGCGTGACCCCTTAGATGTAAACTATCGGGAGATAGTTGAACTAAGTAAAAATGTTGTGCGTCAAGTTTTTACTTTTCGGTGTTTCAATATCCATATTACAATTTTCGGCATATTCACCTTACATAATTAATTAGATAATTAATTATATTTAGTAAATATACTAAAAACGGTCGTAACAATTAGTATCAGGGAGGGTCATTAACAGTTTTTTTTTGAGATTTTATGGTTTTTTACCGTAGTTTTTAGGTATGTCATTTCTTGTTGAAGGGGGGTCCATTACACACCCTCTACTACTTGATGGAATCAATTATTTATATTGAAAGGCACACATGAAGGCATTCATCAGGGCTATTGATGAAAAAGCTTAGAGATCCATTTTTACTGGTTGGAGTCCTCCAATTACTAAAGACAATGAAGGGAAGAGTATTCCTAAACATGCATTTAATTGGTCATCTGATGATGACAAACTTGCTAATTTCAATTCCAAAGCTCTACATGCCATTCTTAATGGAGTTGATACAACTCGAATCAAAATAATTACAAATTGTGAATCTGCGAAAGAGGCATTTGATATTTTACAAACTCATTTTGAAGGTTCTAGAGATATGAAAATAACCAAATTGGTCATTTTATCTTCTAAATTCGAGGAATTAAAAAGGAGAGCAGTTGAAACCTTGTTTGAATATTTCACTAAATTATATGATATTTCTAACGAGGCTTTTGCTCTTGGAATATGTTTTTCAAATACTAAAATTATTAGGAAAATATTTCGGTCTTTGCCTGATAAATTTCAACTAAAGCTCACAGCCATTAAAGAGAGCAAGAACCTCGATACCATGAAGGCTAAAAAACTAATGGGATCCTTGCAAATATACGAGATAAATATCAACCATAAGAAAAAGGACGAAACTGCCCTTAAAGCAGCCTTAGAGTTGGCTCTAAGTGAAAAAGGAGATGGTGATATCGAGCTTGTTCTATTAACTAAAAATTTCAATAGGTTTTAGAAGAAAATGGGCAGCAACTCAAACAAAGGTAAGTCCACTACACCTAAATCTAATTTTTCAAAAGATAAAAAGAAATACATTCAATACAGGGAGGGTGAAGGGTATGGTCATATACAAGCCGAATGTACTAACTCCCTAAAGAAGAAATCTAGGGCTCTGACTACCTCTTGGAGTGATGAAGAATCTGAAGGCAGCCAAGAGGAGGATGAAACACATGTAAATAATTATGTTACTTTTGGTGTTTCATTGGTTTCAGATAACACGTGCTCTATGCAGAGTTCTGTAGATAATGTCACAATACGGCCTACATCTGGCAGTAATGTTGTAACATCAGACAGGGTATGTGATTCTGACAGTGATGAATCCGAACTAGATGAAGAATTTATTCAAAAATCCTATGAGAAAATGTATTCTCAATGGATTAACGTTGTTGAATAGAATAGATCTCTTGATAGAAGAGTTTCTACACTCATTCAATACAAGGAGAATGTTGAAATAAAGATCCAGAATTTAGAAACCTTAATGGCTGAAAAAGAGGCAAAAATAAAAGAGATTTCAACAGAGCTTGAGAGGACTCAAAAGTCCTTAAAAATGCTAAATCTAGGATGGCAAAGTTAGATCATATTCTGTCTATCAGTAAATCTGGGTTAGATCATCGAGGACTTAAACTGTTTTTATTAAGAGTTCTATTTCTAACCCAGTGGTAGGAACTAGAACTTATGTTACAACACAGAAGAAGCCTCATATTGTAATATACAATAAATCAACTATAATATCAGATTATGGAAAACATGTTAATGTTGCAATATGAAAATCTCCTGTTGCAATGCATAACAGACTAATAGGATTTAATTCCATGAAAAACCATGATAAGTTCATTCCAACTTGTCATTTCTGTGGTGTTAAAGGTCATATTAGACTTAGGTGTTTTACTATGAGGAATTTTTAGAAAATAGCTACTATTCGCATAAAATTCCATTTAAAAAAAAAACACCAAAGAAAAAGATTGATTTGTCAAGAAAAACAAGTAAAGTTTGGGTTAAAAAATCCGAATTAAATTATTTTACAACTTTCACTTGTTTTAGAACATGTGCTATTAACGATTAATATTTCGATAGTAGATGTTCTAGGCACATGACTAGTAATAAATCTATTATTGTAGGCTACAAGTTAGATACCAGAGGTATTGCAACATTCAGTGATAGTGCAAAAGGAAGAGTTCTTGGAAAAGGAACTCTCAATATTGAAGGATTTCCTAAAATCAAGAATATTTTGCATATTGAGGAACTTATGGCTAATATGATTAGCATAAGTCAAATTTGTGATTTAAATTTTAATATTAATTTTACTTGTGATAAGTGTGTTATTTTTTATGAATGTGGTAAATCAGTTTTGGAAGGAGTTCAAACCAAAGACATTTGTTATACTTTGACAAAATCACATTCATTGCATCTGTGAAAGAATTTGATTTGTGGCATGTTCTCAGAAACTTAGTAGAGAATAAAATTATTTTTTTTGGAACATATTGAGACTGACAAATAGCTTGCAGATATTTTTATAAAAGCTCTAGGAATTCGATCCATGTGAACTAATATTGTGACATTAGATAGTCAAAGTTAAAAATATTATTTGTGAAAACCTAAAAGATGTTAAGAAAAAGATGATTTAATTTTTATTATAACTTATTTTTATGCACAACTCTTGTTATTTTACCATGTAAGTATTCTTGGATAGTTCAAAAGAAAAATTGAGGATCTTTGATAGTTTTGTTACTAACAAGTGTGATATGTTTTGATCTTAGCTTTATTTTGTGAATACATGCATCATGATCAAAAAGAGCTATCTACACTAATGTGTGAAAGCTATTTATGAGTAATTTAGGCCTATGTATCACCAATACAGTAGAGGATGATTTACCATAAAAAAAGGATTATCTCAGTAATTGTGTGAAAGCTATTGGTTATGGAAAGATTATTGTCTTAGTTGTTGTCAATGTTAAAACATCACCTATTTATGCAGTAGCAAAAATCATTTTGTACTGCTCTATTTTATTAGAGATAAATTATTTTTGGTATGTCAGTTAATTTTCAAGCTTAGATGATCAATCAATCTGAAGAATCTTCCAGAAGTTGAAAATGGTAAGAATTGTATGTTTTAAAATATTTTATAATTAGAATAAATTCATCAATTTCTTTTTGTCCACAGGGTTACCATATATAATATTTTGACTGAGATTGCATAATCAATGTTACAATATGGAATTCACGGGCTTATATTTTAAAAAAAAAATCGGATAAATTTTTAGACAACTACAATTGATATCATCTCTGCATGTACCTAAGATATTTTTCTCCTTAAAATTTTCTAATTTCAATTTGCTTCCAAGTTGATTCTATTTTCTATTTCAAATTAGGGAAACTAAATGGTCTTTTGTTTATTTAAATTCTTGATTTTCCTTATTTCATTGCCGGCTTTGGTGAAATTTTATAAGGACCAAGCCATGGGTTCTTCAATTGATCTATCTCCCCAGTTCCAATGGTTCACACACCTCTTGCTCCGGTGGCTCTATTTTATTTCTTTTATTCTCTTATTTACGATGTTCGTAGTAAGAGGGAGTTTACTAAAAGGGAGTCATGAAAACTAGCTGAGAAAAAAGATGATTATAGTGATATCTTCAAATTTCTCATTTCATAAGAAAAGTTAGTTGTTGTCTTGATGTTAGGAATAATAATCAAGGAAAAGTAGTGTCATCCTCTTTTGAGTTTACTATTTTTGTTTTTCTGCAAGATATGAGCTCATGCTACAACATTGAGTAACTTATGACATTGGTTTCTTATATATGTATTCTAGTTTTCTTTTGATATCTTTAACCATGTTAAAAATTCTGCAGTTCTTTGTAACTATCTTTGACTATTTTTACCAAAAAAGGAGAGTAGTT
Organism: Parasponia andersonii; assembly: GCA_002914805.1. Lineage (NCBI taxonomy): Eukaryota > Viridiplantae > Streptophyta > Magnoliopsida > Rosales > Cannabaceae > Trema > Trema andersonii. Next base: position 563,797 of record JXTB01000203.1, on the reverse strand, counting down.
GCAAAAATTTATGAAAATTCTGGCCAAATATAAATTATTTTGCAGGGATTAACTAGTTTTTGTAGGTATAAATATTTTGCTTAAAAATGCCAAAATGGGAGATTGAAAAGGAAAAAACTGTTGTCATTTGCACTGTTATAACATCACTATCTGTGTTTACTGACAGTGATTCTGGGTTAATGTTGTAACATCACTGCAATATTTGACTCAATATCTTTGAACGTATTTGTATGAATTTTACAACTGTCATATGATTGAATATCTATTCAATTGGTTGTATTTTAATCAGAAATATCAATGATTAATGTTTACCTTGTAGGAAAATTATATTCACATATTTCTTTCTTATTTAGGCTTGTTTTAATGAAGATTGATTATTGGATGATTGTTAATATTAATTGTTTAATATTTCTAGAAATAATCAATATTGATTTTAATTAATCAAATTTTATTTTTTGGGCTAATTCTATCTGATTGTTTAGACAACTTACATTTTTATGGAAACTACATTATTATATAAAAGTGTAAATACTTATCTCTTAAGTTGTCGTTTCTTTATTTATTCTTAGCTAATTTGTATTGTATGTGAACACATTTTATTTGATTGATTTGTATAAAAAAATGAAAATTTTATTTTAGGTAACAAATCAATGTTTCTTCTAAATAGGCTACAAATCTGACTGTTTAGATGGGGCCGATGTTGTAACATCGCTGTACAGAATCAACAATAATTTCAGATTAGCCTTGATTGCAAAAATTTTATCCTTGACTGATCTAATTGACTTCCAATCAGCATTTATGATAAGTAAAATGTGTTTTGCAGATTGCCAAAGATTAGAAGACTTCAAGCACTATAAATAAGAGTCTAGGTTAGAGTCTTAAGTATGCCATGTATGTTTGAGATTGCCATTAGAGCAATATTTAGTTAAATTTGTCTATACTTTATTTTGTGAGACTAGAAGGAATTCTTAGTTGTGAGAGTGCTTCGAGAGAAGTACAAGCGTTTCGGGAGAAGTGCAACAAGTCTTTGGGAGAAGGTAGATTCCGTGAAATCTAGAGGGAGTTCAGACGGAAAGAATCACATCAAGTCGAGGGGAGCTCGCTAAACGGATTAGTGAAAGAGTACTGACATGTTACAACATTTAAGAAAGAGTTTTTTAAATTTGATTGGTGTTTGTACTCACGTTATTTTTTACTAATAAGTTTATTTCTCTAAACGTGGTCTCTGAGATGTAGACTATTGAGAGATAATTGAACCAAATAAAAATATTGCATGTCAAATTTTTACTTATGAGGATTACAATATCTATATTATAATTTTCTGTATATTCACCTTACATAATTAACTGATATTCGGTAAATATATTAGAAACAGTCGTAACAAAATCTATGCAAAACAATTATGAACTCTCATTTTTTCGCACAAGAGGAACCTTCTACTTGGGTTCACATGTACACTTTAAGCTGAACAACAACGCTGGCAAATTGATCTGGCCTACGTCTTGCTCTAAGCTTGAAGCTTCAATAGTGGTAAGCTAAGGAACGTTAATGGAAGCGCTTTTGCCAGTTTTTTTGTGACACCTAATACCCCTGCCTATTAGTACACGTGAGTTGCACGTGTATTTTAACACCAAAATCGGACCCTAATTGGGATAGGGACTAGCGAGCGACAAAAAATAAAAGGGCTTATATAAATGTATTAAATTTTGGGCCTAATTTTAATAAGTATCGTTTTATTAAATATTATAATAAAATCTTTAATATATATATTTATATATTAAATATAAAAAAAATTATATATTAAATATATTTATACAATAATTAAAATTAATAGATATATTTATATTAAGCATAAAAATATATATATCTAAATATTTAGTTATAAAATTTTAAAAATAAATATTTACTTAATTAAATTTAAAAGTCATTTTCTCGTACCGGGAGTTAAGTCATGTAAAAAAAAAAAAATAATAAGAACTTAAGTCATAAGTTAGCTGATATTAATCCTCGTTGAATTTATAAGGGGAGCGATCCGCCTATAAAATTCGAAAGAAATATAAATATAAAATATATAAAAGACGTCATTGTCGTCTTCTCCAAAATAAAAGGATATTTCAGAGGAGAAAAAACAGAAAGGATCTACTCTCTTCTCAGCTCTGTGTCCCCGAAAGTCAAAGAAAGGAGATGGGTTTACTTGGTGTAGACCTTAGTTTCTCCTCAGCTTGTTCTCCTTGTTGTTACTCCAATCTTTCTCCTTTGCTATCTCCACCCTTGAACGTTCGATTCCCAGGCAAGTCATGCTTCTCTCTTTCGTTTTTCTACGTTGTTCACTCTTAACTCAAATTCTTTAATTTGGTTCTCTCACTACAAAATGAATTCACCTCACCTCTATTTTCATCAAAACATGAACTGGGTTACTCTCATTATGCTCAAAAGAAAAACTCACTTAGCTCTTTAAATTCAGAATATAGTATCTCATTTGTTGTATTCTTTTTTTGTTGGTATAGTCCATGAGATGGGATTCAGGGAAAAGGGTCGAATTTCGAAGGCAATGTTTATTTATTGCTCTGCAAATGTTGGGGAAGTAAGATTCAAACATATGAGGTTTTTTGAATGGCAAACTTTGTACATTGTTGAAACAAAAAATTGGGTTTTATTCAATTTATTTATTTATTTTTTGGGACAATGCAGAAGGAGAAGGCTGTGATTGTGGAGAAGAAAAGTGTTTCGGTGATTCTTCTGGCAGGAGGAAAGGGGAAACGTATGGGTGTAAGTCTTGCTCATATTCCCTTTCGACTGTTTGACTTGAGGCTAGACTTATGTAATCAAATAACACCATCACAGTGCTTCATAAAATGTGAAAACAGTGCAGTAATGGTGCTTTTCTGGCCAAATAAGAAAAGGTTTTTCGATTTACTAGTAGAATTTGTTTTTATTTTTCTTTTGCAGCTGAAGATTGAATTAGTACTCTACTCTACTTAGCTTAACTCAACCTACTAGTATATTCAAGTTCTTCAAAACCGTGCTTGGCTATAGATCGTTATCTTCTTCGGTTTTGTATTTGTGTTCTTACAAGTTGGTTCAATGCTTGCAAAATCTACATCCACAATTAAGTTAGGCATATATATTACCGCTTGGCCTTACCATTAGTGTCATATATTCACCAAGCACACACAGCCTTACCATTACTGTCATATATTCACCAAGCACACACATACATGCATATGTGTAATTATCTTTTGGTTTCAAATTATCTCTCATGTGGGTTTCCGTTGATTTGTTCTTCGAGACTTCAATATCTCTCTCATATTTTTCTTCAATAATGTTGATCTAGCTTTCTCATTGATTAAATAGTTGGTCTTTGAATAATTGCCATTAGGGTATATAAGAAAACTGTATTTGTAATGATTCTAAAGTCTTTTTGAGTGAGTGGCCACACCTGGCTAATTTGCAATTTTCAGAAAAGCTAGAGGTTCATTTCCTTCATACATACTATTGTAGAAAAGCTATCATTTTTCCTTGAATTTGACCCGAGCTACTAGTATGACACCAAACATCACTAGCTAGGATTGTTGGCACCTTCATGGTTCTTCTTGTTGTTTGTTAATAATGACCCAATTGCATGTATTCATTTCTCACCTACCATCTTATGGTTTTGTTATCTTGTGCAAATAGGCCAGCATGCCAAAGCAGTATCTTCCACTTTTAAGCCAACCTATTGCATTGTATAGGTAAATACGACAACTTGTTTCCACTATCAACTTGCACCAGTAAATGACACTTCAGCTTTCTTTCAGACTTCCAGAAACTAGGTCATCTTACTATGTTGATCTAAACATGGATTACCTGTATCATGTGTTTAGTCTAAAATGTACATTTCAAAATATTCAATAGAGAAGATCAGCCTAACCATATAATGATCAATAACCGTGTAATGATTTCACATTGGTACTTTAAACTTGAAAGTTGGTATTATATAATATCAGGGTAAAATAAACTTCAATTATCATGGAACCTTATAATTTCAATCTGCTAGTTGAGTTTAGACCAACAAACATATTCTTGTAGAAACAATGTGCGCTATATTTTCCTAATTTCTACTGGTATTTAGCTGGATGCCAAGGTCTTAGGTATGACCTTTTTAGTGTATGTTTGACAATTAAACAATTCTAGTGTGGTGTACTTTGGTTATTTTCTGTTCCTTTTTTATTTTATTTTATTTTATGATTATTATTCTTTTTGGACTCATTCGATTATTTTTCTCTTGGGGATAATTATGTGCTGTTTCTCTGCAGCTTCTACACTTTCTCTAAAATGATTGAAGTTAAGGAAATTGTTGTAGTTTGTGATCCCTCTTACAAGGATATCTTTGAAGGTACTCATCTCTCCTCTGTGTATTCTGTCTTCCTATTCATAACATGCATTTTCCTCTTGGTCCTTTTTTCAGAAAAAGTTTTGTCAGTGCTATTGGAGATTGTAAAACTAATCAGCTTCTTGAACTCAGATACCAAAGAAAAGATCCATGTTGAACTGAAGTTCACACTGCCTGGAAAGGAAAGACAGGATTCTGTTTACAGTGGACTTCAGGTGCATAATCTTTTTGTTTTCATAACGGCCTATCTTTATCCCTTGTATTTGTTTCCAAATATTTTCAGACGTCCATTGTGACATTAGTGTTTCTCTAAGCTGTTTGTCGTACTTTCTTCCAATTTGGATGACTGACCAATAATTATCTTGGTGCAAAACATAGTGTAATGACCTTTCTCTCTTTCCTGAATTGTATCTTAAAAATATGCATGCTAGCAGCCTTACTTTTTAAATTGTACCGGTTTGCTAGGTGGAACTATGCTTGTTATTCTGCAAAATGATAGCGCTATTTTCTGATGGTTTAGTTCTACTTGTTCTTTACAGGCAGTTGACTTAAGCTCTAAGCTTGTGTGCATACATGATTCTGCAAGACCTCTGGTATCATCAGGAGAAGTTGAAAAGGTCTGGGAAGAAAATCAATTCTTCACATTTATAATTTGTTGTATTAGTTTCTCTGGAAGTCTTAACGAATACAAACTTGTATTATCTTGTGTTACTTTTCATTTTAGGACGTGCAACCATATTATGCATCTTTAGTATCATTTTCTGTGATTCATTTGTTTGTTCTTTCTATCTATATCTTATCTCCTGAGCTCTAAACTTCAAGGCATAATTTATTTTGTTTGCTAAAAGTACTGAATTTACTTCTAGATGAACATACTCTGTTGCAGGAATTGCACGCACTAGTCCTATACATTTAATGACCTTTTTCCAAATGGTTCACTTTTTCCCTCTTCTTGATAAATTTTACTTTATACTCTTTGAAAGTTAGAAAAATGTATTAAGGGTATCGATGTGAATTTTGCTCCTTTTTTTTATTTCCTTATAAATTAGTATTTGATATACTAGAATGTCGCCAAACTGCTTAAGCTTGAGTTCAATTCCAAGCCCCGGCTAAACCCTACAGTTTTTTTGTTAATTTCGCTTGTCTATAACAGGCTCACAGTATTTTGGGATTTCCCGATTGAATGAGGGAATTGTTTTAACCATTTCTTATAAAATTTATACTGCATAGCATGACTCTTATTTGCTCTGATGACAACTAAATCAATTATTATAAAAGTTTGTACAGTAAATATATCTCATATACAAAGATGTAAAGTTGGTTGAATAGGTAAAAGGAAGAATCAATTAGTCAAAGGTCTTGGGTAATGGTATTTAATTTTTGGTTTGCATTTGTGAATATCGAAGCATGCTGAGCACGTTTCAAAGTTCATCCAGAAGATGTAAGATCCACTTAATGAGGAAGCAACTTTAGGCATTAGAATTTAGAAACTGTGACTTTGTGGTTTTGGGTTTCCCATGCAAACTATCTTGAAGAATTACATTAAACATTGAATTCATTCTGGGATTGATTCTGCTCTTAAGAGGATGACTAAGTTTACTTGTTTGCATTAGGTTGTTAAAGATGGTTGGTTGCATGGAGCAGCTGTACTTGGTGTTCCTGTGAAAGCTACAATCAAAGAGGTAAGGAATTCCAATTAATGTCGTTTTATTGTCTTTAGAGGATTAGTTGTTTTACCTGTTGATTTATCTTTATTACAATTCTGAAAGCCTATATATTGGACTGTTAGATTCCATAAACAAAGACACAAGTCTGACTACATATTTTTCAAGTTGCAACACAATTAATTAAAGTTCAATAAACTGTGGCTAGTATTTGAAAATGTAGATTTAGAAGTTAATGCCAATGGTATAGACATATGTGACTGCCTGCTCCCCTCACCCCCCAAAAAAAGAGAAAAAAAAAGGCAAAAACGCTTTTTACTTGTGATTCTGTTTTATTCTTTACTTGATAAATTTAAATGCATGCAAGAAATTATTTAGTTGTAAATTTGTCTCAGGTAAGATCTTCATCTTGCCTATTCTGCATCTGAAGTAATCTTTTACATAAACCAGTTATCTGGTTTTAGTCTTTAATTGCATGGTCATCAGTTCCATAGCAAATGTAAATTCTCTCAATCCATTGAATTTGTTATGTTGCACGTTGTTTAATAACTATTGTGCAGGCAAACAGCGAGTCTTTTGTAGTTAGAACTTTGGATAGAAAAACACTTTGGGAAATGCAGACACCCCAGGTTTTTTTCTTCAAGCATTTCTGTCTCTCATTTTGGTACTTCAAGGTGAGCATTTCGAATAAAAATGTTCAGTACATTTTCATTAATGCTTATCAATTGTCTTTTGCAGGTTATCAAACCTGAGTTGCTCAAGAAAGGATTTCAACTTGTAAATAGGTTAGCATTGTCATCTTTAATATTTTTTTTTCTATTTTTTTTTTTAAAAAAAAAACATGGTCAGAGTTCATTTCTGTTTTTTAATTTTAAACCAAGTGTTCTGTGTCCATTGCATAGAAAACACGAATAATTTTTGGTATTTAGAGAATCATGTAAAGACTTACATAACTATTGATGAAAATAAGTAAGAATCTATTTTTTTTTAAAATAATGTATAAATGTTGAAAAAATTATTGCTTTGATATGGGAAAAAAAAGTTCCTCATACCTTCAAATCTAAGTAGCATTTAATTTCTAATCCATTACACTTCTCTACAGCGAAGGTTTGGAAGTGACAGATGATGTGTCTATAGTAGAGCACCTAGGACATCCTGTGTATATCACTGAAGGAGCCTACACCAACATCAAGGTACCGAAACTTTCTTCATAAATTTTACTATTGAGAAGTACATATTAAATTTTGTCTCATATGGAAGCTACACAATGCAATCAATCTAACCTGAAATTCCTCATTTGGAAAATTCAATATGGAAGCTATGGAAGTAAAGGCTGATCAAAGTCAATATATTGAAAATTCATTCTGAACAAAACAGCAGGCAGCCTCATTTTGTTTAACCTGCAAGTAAATGTGCTTAAGTCTTTCGCAGGTCACAACTCCGGATGATCTGTTGCTTGCAGAGAGAATATTGAGTCTGAATTCTGCAGACTCTCCTACATAATCCTGATTTTGTTCTTTATACCCTTAAGTCTTTGTAATTTTGCTGTTTTTGTATTAACAATTTTATCCTTGTGACATTGTTTTGAACCATAGAATTTTCTTTAGAATGTTTTGGACTTGATCAGCCTACTATGGCTTGCAATAAGAGGTAAAATCAATGTAATGAGGAAGCATTTCTTGTTTGGTTTTTCCTTGTAAGCAGTGTTGATCTCTCCACATGACAGTGTACGATACTGCACTCGTTTCAATAACGATTTTATCTATTCGAGAATTGAGAGGTAAAATAGTCAATCCGATTTATTCGAAATAACTAATTCAGTATGATAAGGGCCTCCATTTGTCTAAGATGCTAACATATCAGGTAGAAAGAGGGTAATGCCACAACAGATAAGTCCATTTCATTGATCTAAATGGAACTTTTTATTTTTCTTTTTCGTTCTTTCCTACTTGGTTTCTGTATCTTGTTTGAACTGGCGTATCTTATTTTATTTTTTTTGATTAAATATCCCCTTTTCGCAGTTTTAATTGAAAAAGACAAAGGAGAGGTGGGCAAAAGAGAGAAAATCCAAGAAAAGTGCTTCAAATAGAAAGTGGCCTCAGAGTTCTGGCAGGGAAAGACCATTTAAGGTCGGGAAGTGCAGTACCTTGTTTCTTTATGTTAGTATTAAAAAAGGATATTAATACTTTTATTTTATTTTAAATACGTTAGACTACATTAGCACTCGGAGCTATTGCTATAAGCCTACAATGCAAATCCTTCACCAGCCTGAACCAGAAAGTGACCTCTCCCATGTTGATAACAGGTATTTGAAATACTTAACAATGGAGTTGTTGAACATAATGTGTCATGCGGCGCAGCCCTTTTAAGGCAGGCACAAATATGTTTTCATGACAGGTTAAGTTTGGACTATTTCTTAGCCGTGTCAAGTTAACCGTGCTTTAAAGTTCAAAATTATTGGCCCGATACGGCCCATTGTCCCATGCTCTAACATGTGTCATGCTTCGTGTCGTGCCGTGTTTACTCATGTGCCTATATGTGTCAGTCTATTTAAGCCAAAATTAGCCAATTTAATCAGTAAATTTAAGAGTTAATGATAATAATAACGCTTGAATATTACCTGTAGTACCACTTGGTCCTATGAATTTTCAGTAATAATTCCTGAATTATGTACTAATTGCAACAATGATATTTTGTTATAAACTGTTAAATATTTAATATAAATAAATCATTACAAAGCATAAATTTGGTAACTGTGATAAAAAAATGAGATTCTGAATTTTTAACGTACACAAAAAACTAACAAGATTTATGTAATTATTATAGCAATGATTATTTTTTTTTATAAATTGTTAAATTTTTCACAGAATTGAGTCTTGTGCAAAGCGCTCAATTTAGTAATTATAGCTAAATGAAATTTTGACTCATAAAAGTAAATAATACCAAATTATATGCTTTGTCCATGACTATTTTCTGTTTAAAAAACTAACAGTTTGTGAGTCTGTGACAAATAAATCATTGTTGTAGCAATTGCATAATTCAGATGTCATTATTATGGAAGTTGGAAAATTCAAAGAATAAAGTGGTATAATGAGTATAATTCTTGGATCATTATTATATTTAATTGTAAATTTTATTAATTATAATGTCATTTTTATAATTATTTTTGAGAAAAATGACACGTCGTATGATTTTTTTAAAAATAATACTAAAAATATGATTTCTTAAAATAATTATTTTTCTGTAAAACTAATTTAGTTGGGAAATTCTAGTGTCCTACGTATAGGAGGGGTTTCTTTTTCTAATCAGACAGCATATAATGATTTGATTTTAAAAAAAAAATCTATAAAACTTGTTTATTATCGTACAGTAACATATGTCATATCTTTCCCATCTTTTAAGATCTGTTAAAAGGGGGAAAAAAAAAAAAAAACCACGATCTGCCAAAAAAATGCATGATCTGTAAACAACACACTTGACCTGCACAAAAGAAAGGATTAAAAAAAAAAAAAAAGGCACAATCTCACTCCAAAAAGAAAACATTCTCTGCTGACGTGGTATGCTACTCTGATATTTTTTTATCTTTGAAAACCTGCTAGATAGCTTTTTGAACTTCTTTCCTTTTCGATATTGAAATTATCATTCTTACTATCTAACCTTCTCGTCATATCTAGAAAGAGCTTGCAGTGATCTGAATGGGTATCAATAAAATCAAAGATTGAGTTTTTTTTTTTTTTTTTTTGGAGTGAGATTGTGTCTTTTTCAGTAGATCATGCATTATTTTTTTAAAAGATAGTTCGATTTTTTAAAGATGTCGTGTTTTTTTTTTTTGACATATCGTCCTAAAAACTGTTAGTAATAAATATTCGAGAAGGACATGAGATATGTTACTGTGTTTAATGAGTATGATACAGAATTTTTTCTTAAACTTAGATATCTTATAAGTCATCTGATTAGGGAAAAAAAAGAGGATTTTTGTCCCTCCTATGCTAGAATTATCCAATTTAATTATTGGAAATTAAGAAACTAATTTAATTTTTTATAACTAAAATGTAGGTCCCAAAAAGACCAATTTGATTATCAAACACCATAAAACAAAAATTATTGGAAATCATAGAAAAATGTTATTTGAAATTAATTTAACCAATTTAATTATTAGAAACTAATAAAATAATTTTGTTATTTCAAACCATTTGTTTCCAAACAAAATATTTTAAAAAGATGTCATTGAACATTGTACAGAAAAATAATTTTGGAAAGGTTGTATTTTTTATATTATTTTTGGAAATTTAAGTATAAGTTTTCAAATTCCCTTTTTTTTAAACCTAAATCATACAAAATAAATGATAGCGCAATATGTTAGATATAAAAACTTTTTACGCCAGAGAAATACAAACTTGAGAAATATTTACATGTGATAATTGATAATAGATTAAATATCTGCCAAATAGTTTGACCCTTGTATATCAGAAAAACAATTTATAATAACACAAATGTGTAACATGCAATTATACTAGTGTGGCATGCTATACCGTATTAATAGACTGTGTCATACTCTGTTCAATCTAACGTGCTTAATTGATACAAAATATTTTAAAAAAAGATAATTTAGTTAATTATTTACATAATTAAATATTCGATGTTTTTGGAATAAGTACATGTATTTAGGAAATTTAGAATGAACCTAGGAATTCTAAGAAAGAATTTAGAGAATTAATGGACTTTGAAATTACAAAAGTTTTCATTTAATACCGGTCCACGTATTTGGCATTTTATTTTCCTATAAATAAGTTTGTATTTCTTTAGTTGAAATAATATTTTGTTCATTATTCAAATTTCAATCATTAATCTTTGTCTTAGTTTCTTATCTCTCGAGAGAATCCCTTTTTGACTGGTGAGCTAAAACCAATTCTCATATTTTGAATGGTGAGCTAAAACCAATTCTCATATTTTAAGATGGTGATTTCTTATCATTAAAGTAGTGAATTATTTTCTTAATTTACTGTTTTTATTTCGAAATGGTATTATTTGGAATCCGAGCTTTGGTTCAAAGATAGCTAAACATAGAAACCATATTCCTCAATACTTTCAAGCCATGAATGATTATGAAAGTAATTTTGAGATTGTAGAATTAAAGAGAGCCGTGAAACAACTTCGACAACATTTAGAAGTGGCTGAATTGAAGAAAGATGTGGAATAACTTCAACAACGTTTGAGGCAATATGTGGCTCTTAACCCATACCTTGTGGAAGAAAAGTATGAAGATGAAGAAAGTGATTATTTAGAGTCATTTCCAATCTTTGACATAAATGATAGAGAGGGCGACGATGATAGGTTGGATTCTGGTCCAATATCAAAAGATGAAAATGATTCTGAGTTTTATTTTAATAATAGAGAGGATTAGTAAATTGGATATTTTGAGTATGTCTAAATTTTATCTTAATTAGTGAGGAAAAAAACTATGACGAGGTCATATTGATCTATCTTCGTACTCTAACAAAATTTTTTCATAAAATTATAAGAAAGAAGATCTTTCATTGTTAGTGATTAGGCGTGTCTATCGTGATCCATATTTACTTGATGAAGATCTACAACAAAAAGTGGTCTTGAAATTTCATAAGTATGAATATGATCTAGATGAGATTGTTTTATTTGTCAATATGAAGTGTCATTTTCTACAAATTCAACTCAACTCCAACTGCTTGAAGGTTCGAAGAAGACAATTCTCCATTCCTACCAATTAAAGCTCCTTCAAATTGGAGGATGAATTTTCTCTAGCAAAGGGAGAATGATGCAGAATATCTTAGAAGAGATAACTTAATTAATTATTTACGTAATTAAATATTTGATGTTTTTGGAATAAAAATATGTATTTATGAAATCTAGAATGAATTTAGGAATTTTAAAACAGAATTTAGAGATTCTAGAAATAAACTTTGAAATTCCGACAATTTTCGTTAATATGGTTCACGAATTTAGCATTTTATTTTCCTATCAAAGTTGAAATAATATTTTGATCATTATTCAGATTTTAAACTTTAATCTTTGTAATTATCTCTCTTATTTTCTATCGGGAGAATTCCTTTGAGTGGTGAGGTGAGGTAAAACTGATTCTTATCTTTTAAGCGGGTGATTTCTCATCCTTAGCGTGCTGAATTATTTTCTTAATTTATTGTATTTATTTCAAAACGGTATCATTAATTTATGAGACCGACACCTTGTGTTGTACCTTGTTATGCCACCATGCTAATGGATTAAACCGCCCTCTTGACAGCTCTGGTTAATAAGATTCCCATGTATTTACAACAATATAACAAGTAAATATTATCCAAATCAAACGCTATAGCAAATACATAATAGTATCAAGTATAATTGAATCAACTCTATTCCAATTCCAAATAATAATCATGAATTATCCTGTGCACCAAATGTGCAAAGCATTTTAAAAGTTATCAAAAGAAGCACCTCACTTTGGGAGAAAAAAAATTTGAAGTTCCAACTTTAATTATGCTGCTTTTCAAAATCACTTCTAAAGAGAAACTGGTTATTCCATAATCTAATTAGAATCAGGTCTAACAAAGACCACTTTTTTTTATTAATCCCATGAAAAATGGAAGCAGCTGAAGACATGATTGCAGCCAACCTAGCACCCAATTTACAATTTTTCTCACCCACATCCCCTGAAAAATGGCTCAAATGTAAAATAAATACAGAAGAATATGCAACAAAAGAAAAAGAAGAAAACAGATAGTATCCCCCAATGCTCCAAACTGGTATCTCTAATTTATCTTTTGAACCTGCTCTCTGTTTTCTTTGGCTTTCCACACTCACCAAACAATGAAAACCGTCCACTTTTGTGGGGTGGCTGAACTGGGGGCCCTCTTACCTATTAAGAGACAGATGGTTGTGAAGTTTTAAGACAAGAATTAAAACCAAATGAGCAAACAAATTACGTAACTGGCATATAGAAGACCTCACCTTTCCCTTACTCTGTGGTTTGCGGTTATTCCAACAGAAAAATCTGCTGCAGCCTCCTGTGCCAGACCCGGATTCATAACCGCTGAAGAAAAACCAGGAGTGGAGATTTTGTTAGAACAAATGCTTATTTCTTGATAAATGGCTATACCCATAAGAAGAATTTTCCTTTTTACAGGATCGAGTGTTCGCTAAAGCAAAAGATACAGAACAAAGAACTTCAAAACAAACCAAAATAAATACTCAATGAAACAATAAGTCTTTCCAACTACAAATAATTAAAGAAAAAGGAACATCAGCCTTGTTGCCAATAATGAAGCTAGAATTTAGACGTCTCATTGAAACAACATGCCATGCCCATTATCTTAAAAATAAGACTAACCCTCTCCATCCAAATTTCCCATAAAACAATATGACGAACATTAACCAGAAATAATAAGTTATGCTCAGTCTGGATTGTGACATTAAGAAGCATCTCTGCGTGTGGATTAGATGTCTCTGTTAGAACATCGGTTTTCTAAAAATTTCCATTAGTATGGAATACTTACAAACAAAACCGGAAAATACTTCTAAAACTAAAATATCAGAAAATGCCTCTAGACCTCTTATCAGTTTAATGTAAAAAGCTTTTCTTAGAACGGCAAATAACGTATATTCCCAAGGAAAATTTTTCCAAGGAAGGTTTTTCATTTGCCCACACCGAAGAACCGAACCAAAGAGAGAAACTTCGATACTATAGTGAGAGCTTCCAAAATGTGATCTTAGATGTGAAAATACATTGTATAACTACTAGCTAGCAATTAACCAATTTTTAAGAAACCTAATTCTTTTTCATCAGTTATCAGCGGCCAAGTGTCTAAATCCTTCAATCCATTAGGAGGTAAATATATTAAACAAAAAAGGGAAATGATCAAATAATTAGAATAAAATTAAGACTCACAGGTTATCTTTCATGGAACTTCCCAAGAAGCTCGTGTCATGCAATAAACTTGGGGACATAGGGCAACGATCCACTCTTCTACCTGTCTGCTCCTTTTGAAGGACCTTTCCATTGTTAACCTTCAAAGCTTTGAGTTCATGGTTTAGCTCATCCTCCCATTGCCGCGAGGACAATCCAATCGAATTTGTTACATCTGTTTGATCTTCGCTGCCCTCTTGAGGCAGGACCTGATTCTTCTCCGGTTTCAGACGACTCAGTGATCCAGGGGTGCCTTTCTCTGCAGCCTGAAGCCAGGCAGTTTCTAACCTTTGCTCACGGATAATGGACTCTATTCTTTGCATTGGAATCTCCTGTCTTGGCTCTCCCTTGTCACTTGTTTGTGCATCACCTTCGGCCAGTAATTCTGAAGACCCAGAGGTAGAATGGTAGGTCCCATTATGCAAGGAATAACCATTAGCATAACCAGCAGGATTCAAGCAAGCTGCTTTCCTCTCCCTGTTACTTTCCATCGGACTTGCAGCATTTAGAGCAACCTCTACACCGGGTAAGTGGATAATTCTAACTTCTATGTTGCATCTCAGAACCATTTCTATTGAATTTGTTATACTGCTCAAGAACCTTTCAGCTCTGGCTTTAATGTTTTCATCAGCAAATGCAACATAAGCAACCAGAACGCCTGCACAAGAAACCATGGTATTTGAGGGAATCAAAGGAGAGAGAGAGAGAGATAGCTCATTAACATGGCTCTCAATGGAGTTTACTTTTGAGCCTAGAGTGACATGGTACTCTAATTGCCTTTTTTTTCAGTTCCCAGGTTGTTAACAAACCTTTGGACTCATCAGATCTACTGCCCTGAGCCATTGTGGCATTCTCAAATTTGAGAACAGGAAACATATTTCAGACTGAGTATTTAAATTATGGGGCCTTTCAGGTTTTGGAAAACACAGACGTCATCTCCCACAAGCTCATGTTTGATCAACCTTACTAGAATAAGCTAAAAGACAGAAAAACAATTATGCTAAAAGACAACTGAGTAAATCTAATAGGACTAATCTCCCAAAAATTCAATTTGGGGAAGTTGAAAAACAGAATCTGAAAGTGCCAAGTTGATTATTCTAGAATTACAAACATGGACAGACAGACAAAGCAGAGTGTCTAACTACAATCATATCGATGATTGCCAAACCAGTACAGGACTTTAGCTGTAAATTATGAACATTTTAACCCCAACTTAAAAAATTGAAAAGGCTTACAATTTTGCGGGATGAAACTGCAATATTTGTTTATGCACATCTTATAATAAAAATGTGTGTAAAAGGAAATATAATGCACACAGTGCAGCAAAGAAAAAGCAGACAAATAACCAAACATAGCAAGATGCAGATAAGATACAAAAATAAAGAGAAGACCAAGATCTATGGTAGTCAGACATGCATAGCAAGTGCAAGATCCTGCATTATGGCAAACTACAGTACACAAACACAGAAGAAACTGAATTGAAAACAAGCATCTTGTAATCCAAATCTGACAATTTCTTAGAAATCCCCCTTAAACCACAATTATAACAACCTCAATCACTTCAATATGGAGGGAACATATGGACATTGAAAGAACTCTGAATCATGGATGCTATGTAGAAACAAGCTACAAACTAAAAAGTTGATAAACTTCTTCTGAATAATGTAAAGTCATTCAGATTTTAGAGTAAATACTATAAATGTTAATGGAGTTTACCTTCAAGTTCAGAAATAGAAACAAGCCTTCCATGAGCATGAAGTAGCTGTCTCAGTGTCTTTGAATGGCATCTCTCAATACATCGTGCCCAGAAACTATCCAGCTTTTCTGAGTTTATGCATCGAATGATCATATTTCCGACCATGACATCATCACATGAGGCAGTTGAGACACCACCATCCATATGTGAGAGCTTGGAATTGATACCGAAACCATCATTTTGTGACGAGAAATCTCCTTTGGAGTTGGAATTACCATTTGCTGCTTTAAGCCCAGCAGGAGAAGTTGATTTACGAGGTAGATATTGAGCATCTGACTTCTGTTTATAAACATTAGCTTCTCTTGAAGCACTTGACGGATCATCGTCAGTTGTCCTATAGCTCTGTCTCCTACTGCTACCTGAATGAGTAGGATCAGGAGAAGGCACTGAACCAAGTTGTAATAAAGTAGCTGTGAACCACGTTGATCGTTCACTTGATATTCTGAGCTGTTTCTCGGCCTCTGAAAGAAGCTTCAAAGCATGCTTTAACCTCTCCAATTCTGCTTCAGTCACTATAGCATGACCACCAAAACACATATTAAGCATATAATCATATTATTAATCATATAATCATATAACTAAGTTACAGATACAGTCTGCATGGCTAATAAACATTGAACCATCTTTTTTTTTCCTTCTGTGGAGATAAATTTTTTCTGATTATCTCCAAGTTTAAACTTAAGAATGTTCTGGGAAAAACATAATTTGGTGTTTGGCTATTTGTGTCACTCTGTCATAAGTGCTACAATTTGGATCACAGTTACTAGGATGACCTACAGACAAAGGATACTCAGGGCACTTTTTGTCAAGCTTTATATAAATTATTGGACCAATTCGAAAGCTTTAAGAAAAGTAATTCATTATAATAGGGCATCATAAAAATGTCTTCTATTAATTATTCTTCACATAATTTCAGAAAGGAACATGGCCAGTGAACAGTGATCGGACTGTAAGTCTCTAACAAAGAACCAACTACACAGCACTGCAGGTCCAGAATGTGTAGGAAAATAGTTGAATCCAAATAACTACAACAATTAACTAACTTGTTTATACTTGTATTTTATATGTTCCCGTTCTATATTCCCTTCATTTTTTCCTCTTAAAACGAAATAAACATTTTGGTGACTCTATAATACAACTTTAAAAAAGAAAGAAATATAAATATTTTTTAAATGTGAAAAATAGGAAAAGAAGAAAGGAAAAATAACCAGTAGAGGAGACCAAGCTTCTAAAAGAAAATATCACTTTTCAGTAAAAAATGACTCGGGAGTTCTTTTTTTTTTTTCAAAACCCTTTCCACAACCAAATGGTAAATATATTTGCAAAACAAAAAACAAAAAAAAAACATAAATAGCCAACCTAGAACAATGGCTAGTAAATTGATTGTATAAGAATATGGCTTCCCCTTCAAACAACAGCCTTTTTTTCAATACATAAAAAACAGTTACTATTTAAAACTCCAACAAAATTTTAAACGCCATTCAATATCAAAATAAATGTGACAACAACTACCAAAGAATTCCAAACAAACTCGTAAAAAACCATGAAGCGATTATGCAAAAGCATGATCTGGGGAGCAATGTCATTCTAGACTTTTGGGCATACCAAGTTTGAATATACTAATATGACTTTCAGGATTTACCAAATATCCAAACCCTATCTAGAAGATCTATCCTTGATTAAAAAATAAATAAAGAGTGCCATGTTCATTTGAGATCAGTGTGCAGAAATATTTGTCTGATTGTTTTCTCATAAGCACTCCTACTAATCATCAACAAATACCTCATAGGCTCACTAAAAAATAAAATTGAAAAACAAATTATAAACCTCAAATGTAATGTCCAGGTAGTAATGGAATTGTATCCACATATCACTATCTAAATTGTGCTAAAGACAACAACTTTATTTACATAAAGAATAGATGGAGCACGACTTACAATTTCGTCCACCAAACAATGAATTGCCTTTTATATCAATGATGTTGTAAGTTCCCGCAATGATATCCATAATCAAGCTGGCCAGTTGAGACATCAAAACCATTGGATCAACACCAGCGTCCATCAATTGTCTGGCTCTTTTCACGGTTTCGGCAGTGTCTGATGACATAGCTAACTCCAAAAGTTCCAATAACTTCTCGTCAGAAACAACCCCCACCTGAGGAAGATAACAGAATCCATAAATAAGATTAAAAGTCATCCTATACAACATAAGAAAACTATGAAGTTACCTGTTAAATTTAATTTATACAAAATCCATTTTCTGTGATACTGTTGCAATAATGTATAAAAGTTAAAAGAAAGCAAACAATGTCAAGAAAGCATTCAGAGCAAACTCACTAGTTCATTCACGAGAGATTTGGAAATTCTTTTCCCCAGTAAACTCAATTGTTCTAACATGGTTTCAGCATCTCGAAGTGAACCATCTGCATTCAAAGCAATCAAATCCAGTGCATCTGGTTCAACATCCAGGTTTTCTTCAGCAGCAATGTTCCTCAATCTTGCTAGGATGTCACTTTCTTTAATTTTGTTAAAAAGATACCTTTGACAGCGAGACTGTATGGTACGGGACACATTGTCAAGATCAGTTGTTAAGAATATGAACACAAGTCGTTGAGGTGGTTCCTCGAGAAATTTAAGCAATGCCAGCCATGTTTTAGAGGGTAACAAATGACATTCATCAATCACAATAACCTTGTACCGTGCAGAGGGTGATGAAGGTCCAGCCAATAGATGCTTCAATAGGTGTCTAATTCTATCAATTCCTTTCTTATTGGTACCATCAACTTCCAACAGATCCCTGCTCTTGCCAGAGATGAAGTCAGCGCATTCTCTGCAGTAGCCACATGGCTTCGATTCATCAGGAGCCAAGCAGTTTAAGGCAGAAGAAAAAATCCTGGCTGCTGATGATTTTCCAGTGCCACGGGGACCTTGGAAAAGATAAACAGGGGCAATACGGCCTTTTGAAATAGCACTTATAAGTGACTGCACCACAATAGTCTGCCCAGTCAACTCACCAAAGAACATTGGTTTGTACTTCTGGCTAAAACTTTTAATATTTTCTGGTGTCCCTTCCTCTTCTCCTTCCCCATTAAGAGCAACAATCTCTAATCCTTCCCGACTCCTACAGCTAGATGACCACCTCCGTCCGTCCAATCTGCTCAGACCCTCCAAATCAAGCTCACCAATATTTGTGGAGAGCTCATCATCACTCCTTCCAGTTCCTAGAGACGACCCTTCCCTACCATCGCCACTACTAGCAAGCAATGGGAGTACACCTTGGGCACTTCTTAAAGCAAGTCTCCGTTTGTTGGAGCTCACTGATGCTCGGCGACGTCTTGGATAGATAGTTTGACTTCCACAAAGTATGCTACTACCTTTCCTCCTCAAGGTATCTGAAAACGAAGGAGAGTAACAGCCACGACACATGCTTCTGTGTTTTGGCGTCCTCTTCGACCAGTAACAAGGAATGCCACATCCCTGGCGACCCGGCAGATCCAAATGGTCATCCACCTCATCATCCCCATCATTCATGGAAGTCGTAGTCCCATCCCAAGATCCAACAGTACTTGGATTACGATTAGCATATCTATTATAAGAACTAGTTGACAATGCCGGGGTACTATAAGTATAAGACGAGTCCTCTCTTCTACTACTTCTCAAAAACTTAGAGGACGAATGAGACCAATTCTTCTGCTTGAGTTTCAAAAGCAATGGGGACGCCCCCGAAATTTGCCTAATATCCTCAGAATTACAGTAATCCTCGGAGTCATCAGATTGCTCAACAGAGTCATCATGGCCCAATCCCAAAGGGATTTGAGGATGAACCTCGAGCAACCTTCTCGAATTCACTGAGTTCCTAGCAAGAACCATTTCCCTGTGTTGATATTTCGATAAAACATCCAAATGGGTATCGATTTTCTTACTTCTTTTCTTGATTCCAGCCGTCCTTTTGATTGAAGGTGTCCCCAGTGAGGCGAGATTCGCGTCTCTACGTCTAAACAGCATCGACGAGCGTCTGTCGCCCAGGTAAGTGTCACTCTTGGCATCTCCATCCCTGCCATTACGCGCATCGCTCAAGCCATCATCAAGACTTTCCCCCACAAACGACGACGATTCTTCGATCCCCTCATCGTCGTCGTCGTCCTCCTCGTCGTCATCATAGACGTCGTTTTTGGCCGCGCCACTCTTCTCGCTGGAAGACTTGGGATTCTTCCAGTTATACAAGAAAACCCTTTTGTCCTTCCCATTTCCTGAGCCATTCTGACTCACAGGATCAAGAGGGGAAACCCCATGAAACCATTTGCCGCCTCCGCCATTTTCAGAGCTTTCCCTCCGAGTAGCAGAAGTAGAGGCCGCAGCCGCCATAGCCTCCGCGAGAGCTGGCGCGGCGGATCTAGATGAGGCGAGAGGAGACCTCCACGAAGACGTTGTCCCAGGATCACGAAGAACCCGAGCGGCCTTCCGAATCTGAGTGAGCTCCTTCTTCAAGTGGAGCTTGCTCGGATCAGAGACCCGCATTTCCGCCATTATCGTTTTTTTCTTTCTATTTCTTTTTTCTAAATTCAATAGTGAAAAAAGCCACGACCCAGAAAAGTACTAAGCCTCTTTCAGTAGAAAATTCTCATAAGCAACACTCGCATTGATCGATTCGCATTAAAACCAAAAATCCACCAAAACCCACTTCCCCATTGATCCTCAAAGCTCAAACTCCATAACCACATCGCCTGTATATATACACTATTCCATATATATAGATGACAATGGGGTTGATAGTTGATTATTGATCATGAATGCATTTCACTGAGAAAAGAAAAGTGGGTTCTGATAATTTGAGAGGAAGCTACAGATCTGACAAGCACACGCGCAAGGTCCCTCAGGTTCAGGCTCTGCTTTCTCTTTCTTATTTATCTATTTGACTCTCTCTGCGTCTGTTTTTGTGTTTGTTGTCTGGTTTATGCTACTAGTAGCAGTAGTAGGGTTTGAGTTGGCATTGGCAATGGAAATTGTTTGGAAAACTGAGAGAGAAGTAATATTTATCAAAGGAAAGAAAAAACCAAAATGGAAAAAATGGGAATTGAAATTCAGAATGGAGAAATCTCCCTCCAAACTCCAATGTCCAAAAGACCAAGCACGGCCGAAACACCTTTCTCTCCCTTTTTGTCGGGTTTTTTTTTTTTAATAATTTTTATTTAATTACATTTTCTTCTGCTGTAATTACGTAGTCATGTTGTAATAGTGAGTAAGAAAAAATTTAAGTATTTGGTAAATTTAATTTTCAAAATTAATGTATTGTCTAACCTAAGTGTAAATGTTTAATAAATTATAAATTATGAGTATTATAAAGTGATATTTAAATAATTTATATTATGGAAACATAATCAGTTTTGAAAAATAATCTTTATTATATTTTTTAAATTCTACTTGGCGGTGCGGTTACATTGTAATTTTTAGAAACTACTTATCAAAAACAGAAACTTACCGAACGTCCCTTACTCCCTACTTTTTTACTAATTATTTTTAAAAACTAAAGGTAGTAATCATAATCAATCTCAAATGAGCCAGTATTAACAAAACGAGTAATACTATAGGAATTGAGGCCACCTTATGTCAATTTCTTATTAGGCGATTATAATTAATATATAGGTTAATGGCACAATAGTCCTTGAAGTATCTAATTTATGGCATTTTCGACTTTAAAGTTTCAACTATAGCAATAAAGCCCTTAAATTGTAACTTGTTAAATTTTTAACAAAAAAACACATGTGATGACATTTGAAAGCTAATTTGAGAATTTCAAACACAAACATGAACAATCACATAAAAAAAATTACTCTAAATTTGTAACTCTAAAAATCTTTAAAAAATGTAAAAAAAAAAAATACATATTTTATTCTCTCAAAGTCCTTTTGTTCAATTTATTTTCTTTTAAATACTCTTTTAAATACTACAATATACTTCTTATGTGTGTTTCAAAATTTTAACAGCATATTGCAATTTAATCAACTAAATTGCTCATAAATAAGAAAATTTGTAAGTTTAATTGCCACAATTAAAATTTTGAGGATCAAATTATACAAATAGGATAACTCGGGAATTATTTGTATCATAAATGCTGTATATTGGGTTTTACATATGAATTCTATCTGCAATGTCACTTTTTTTTAGATGAATCTCGACATAGCAAGGGAAATTAAATTAAAAAGAAAGAAAAAGAAGACACATCAATTCAGAGGGGGACATAAACCTAACCTCACAAAACAAATAAACATAGAGAGAAAAGAGGGAAAAAAATCAACGAAATTGATAATTAGGCTTCGTAATATAATCTTCGTAAATAAAAGATGAAATAAAATATGGAGCGGACCACCACCGAGTGAGAAAAACAAAGGAAGGAGCACGATAAGCTAAAGAATCAGCTACACGATTACTCTCGCGATAGATATAAGTGATCACAAAATCCATATTAACAATGTATCCTAATACTCTACACCAAACTGATCTCTAATGGAAAGAAACTTGAAGGGAACTGGCCAAAAAAAGAAAAATGACATAGACTGAATCACTCTCTAACCATATACGCTTCTATCTATATTTCCACATGAAATCAATTGCATGAATCGTTATTGCTAATTTTGCCTAAAAAATGTAACCAATTCCTAAAAGAATAGAGAAACATCCTTGAAGAAATTCTCTATGAGTATAAAATACCCCCGAACACCCAAAAGGACCCAGTGAGCCATAAGTAGAACAGTCAGTGTTGACCTTGACCTAGGATAGAGGAAGAGATCTCCATATAACTTTAATAATGATTAATGTCTTTCGAAACCTACCTCTGACCTGGAACTCTCGTAAAATTAAGAGATCAGTCATAGAGTTAGACATAGAGCCAAAAACTAGAGACTCAACCTTTCTATTAAAATATCATAGAAGAACAAAAGTTGAAGATATAGATGGCTTTTTATCTTCAAAAATTGTTAAATTCTGAATATCCTATAT
Organism: Parasponia andersonii; assembly: GCA_002914805.1. Lineage (NCBI taxonomy): Eukaryota > Viridiplantae > Streptophyta > Magnoliopsida > Rosales > Cannabaceae > Trema > Trema andersonii. The sequence goes on along the minus strand of JXTB01000203.1, from coordinate 541,077 downwards.
AATCTAAAAATTATAGACCAAACCAACTTTCCGAAAAGCTCGAAATTGTGGATTAACTATCTACAATGTCACTTAATTTTCCGAAAAAACTGACTCCTACTTAGAAATTTACTATTACCCAAATTTGCGTTAAACCCCTTACCCTGAAAAAAGAAGACTATTATGGAAATGGTAAAGCTAAATACCTGAGCTAGATTATTGAGGATTCGTAGACTGTCTAAATTTTAGCCTATAAAATTTCCTTACATAAATATTACTTCAAACTCATGAAATGAGTTACTTTAATTTCAAATTTCAGCAAGTAAATGGTGTAATTTAATTCAAACTAATGACATTACCTACAATATATAACCCCTACTTCAACCATTTTTGTTTAAGAAATTCAACTACAGTGCCGACATTACACTAGAAAGCTCTATATTTTAACTAATTTTGACAAAACTTGTCTCAGTTCATCCCTTCAAATAATAAATAAAAATAAAAACCATGGTTTCAAACCTAACTATCAAATTGACCCATGTTTGTGATGTTTTATTTAATTTAGGGTAAACAGATGAACATGCCGTCAGCGAATAGTAACTAGTCTCTTATCAGTATCAAGATAAACATTATTTTTTACCTCCCCAAAAAAAAGGACAACACTATTTTGAATAAAAAATAAAAATTGTAATTTTTAAATTTGTAAAACTTCTAAATTAAATTGGAAATTTTTTTTTTAGAAAAAGTCCGTAAACCAGGGCGCTGATTTATGTTTCTTTTTTTTTTTTAATATAAAAAGGTAATTGTTATTTATTTTATATAAAACAATATCATCTTGATGTTAACCATGCATAAAAACCAGGGCGCTGATTTATGTTTCTTTTTAATTTTGTATATAAAAAGTAATTGTTATTTATTTTATATAAAACAATATCTTCTTGATGTTAATAATGTATAAAGTACTATTCGTTACTTAATAAAAATTTGAATCTCTCCTCTCTCGCTTACTCTCAAGAATTATAGAATTATAGACCAATTAAGTTAGTTTCAATTTAGTTTCAATTAGCTGAGAAGGTCTTAATAAATTGATTAAATTTAGGGTTTTAAGAAATGTGTAATCCTACGGATTCTCTTAATTTTATTTTTTTTTTCAATGCAAGCGTTTCCATCAAACTTTACTTAAACACAAATATTTTACGATAACACAAAAGATAAAATAGAAAAACACACCGACATAAACAAAACAAAAAGCAAAAACAAACAGAGGGAGGGATTAATCTTTGGTTGATCCCTACATTGTGGTTCGAAAAAAAAAAGGCGTTGTCTATATAATATATTTTTTCAATCGAAAAATCTCTTGATTTAACTAAATTTGCACTTTGAGCACTTTTTTATTAAATCTTTAATGTAAATTAGCTAAAATTATTATTTTGCTCATAAATTTGATGAAGAATACTAAAATAACTAGCAAGGATTTTCTCAGTAAGTTTAAACTTCGCTACTATTCATATTAAAACCAGATAATTACATATCATCTCCTAGGTTTTAATAAATTGCACAATTTGCCTTTAGATTTTGAAAATAGTATAATCAACTTTTTTTTTGTAAGGAGTGACATCGAGGGTGAAATATTTATGTGACCTTAAAAGTCGAATATGAATTTTTCTTTTTTTCCAGAAGTCTTAAACGATGTTTTTGCTAATGAATGAAAATTAAGGTAAATTACACAATTTAACCAAAATGTATGGGATATCTATGTAATTATCGGACTGAGAGATAACTAGTTCAAAATGTTCATATTCCTTTTGTCTCACTAATCAAATAATTCGAAATCATGTCCTTTTATAATATTCTCTCTCTCTCAACAAACTACCCACAAGATGGCTCTATTAATTTAGGGTGATATGAGGTTAAGTAATTGGTGGAAAGTCATGAAAAAGACATCAAAAAAAAATTAGGGCATGTGATCTCATTGTGTAATTATGCCTATTAAATTTAAGGATTTGAACAAGATTTATGCAATGGAATGGAGTCATGTACCCGAACGGAATTAATCATATAGCATGTAAGTACTAGGTAATAGATATTGTTGAATTTCATCAATGACATTTCAATCTGTTTTGGAACTGATATGAAACAAATATATAAGAGATTCCCCTATCTCAGATAATTAAGTAGGAGATATAAGGATAAAGGTAATTAATACAAGATAATACTCCATGATATTTTAGCTGCATATCAGCATATATCTGCCTAATTAAAAATTTCCCCGCCCTCGCCATATGAATTTACAAGAGATTGCTAGTAGCTACTATGAATATTTATCACCAAAAGTATCCAATTATATCTTTTTCCCAAAAAAAGGAAAAAATAGTGTGGATTTGCTTATATTGTTGAAACGTCTATGCTTTGTTTTTTCCCTAAACATTATCACTCTATAATTTCAATGGACAACTTTATTTAATTATTTAGGTGGGAAAATACTTCAAAATTTGTAAATCTTTTATACGAGGATAGAGGAGAGAACAACGACTTTCAATGAGGCGTATAACTCTTTAAGAATCACACTATTTTGTTCCACAAAATGCATACTTGAGTAATACTACACTTATTTATTTATTCTTTTAAATCGAATAAGAGGATCGATAGTGTCATCATGCCCTTCATCTAGTTTACACCGCTGGAACTACTCTGGGTCACGAGATCTCTGGGATCACCAATGAACGAGAAATGTCATGATCTTGTGCTTTTAACAGCTCGCCAACTTAAGAACCCAACCTGCAGAAGATATAAATTGGTAGCTAAGAACTTGGGTTTACAAATGCTCATTTTGCGGTTCAAACCTACTTAATTTGTTTTAACTATTATTCTTCTTCATATTTTATTAAAAAAGAGTATTGTTCACGAAATATTACATCACTTTGTATTAAGAATGCGGGGTAAAAATGTTTGTTTTCATTTGTTACACACAAAAATGTTTGAACAATACCTAAACAACAATGAAATTAAGAAAATTTGATCATTAGTTTGTTCAACGAATGTTTTTCTTAAATGTTTGGAATTTGAAATGAATTGTACTATGCTTGGTAACCATGTTCATCTTCAATGTTAAAAATTGTTTGAGTCTCTATTTCTTACATTGATTTGGATACAGAGTTTAGGATTCGTACGATTTTCGATCTATAATTAGAAGTCCTATATATATATATATATATATATAATTATGTGAGATAGTATGGTTTGTACTACGACAGGTAAGATGTCATTTGTCATGTCACCAAGAAGTCAATATATGTATAGTATGTCCAAATTAATGGATATTATCTATATGGTGGAGGAAATTTACATTTATTTATATTTTTTTATACTGTTCTTAATTGTTGGGTCATGGGTGATAAAATGAATTGTAGTATATTTGAATTTTTTTTCTTTTCTTTAAAGAATTCTTTTTCTATTATTTTCTTCTCTTTTTTCTATAATGGAATCTCTATTTGATCATAATTTGTCTCTTTTTTTTCTCTCCCTCTTTTATGTTTTGTTCACTTTTTGAAGGGTTAATCATTATTTATATTTATTTTCAACTTTTAATTATATAAAAGTGATGTGTACTATTCATGTTTTAATTTTTGTATTCACTTATTTTTGTGAAAAGTTATAGATTCATTTGGCTCTAGCAAACTTTTTTACTGACCTGAAAGTAAAGAAAGGAAAAGGACTCGGTTGTTTTCATCTTAATAAGTATATGTGAAAAGCTGTCGTTTGCAAATTGAATTATCCTTCTCAGAATTTATTTCGAGTAAATTTCACATTCTTCTCTCCATTCTTTCTTCCTTAATATGAAGGAAAAACAAAACGAAGCAAAGTTGGCCTCACAAACCAAAGACTCGTTTCCTTCACTTCTTTTATGTTTTTTCTTCTCTTCTTTCGTAATTATCGTTGTAGACTCATTTCAGTGCTTAATAGTTTTTGTAGGCCACTAACATCCTTGTGTCGCTTTTACAATTAGGGCTTCTTACAAATGTAGTATTTTCAAAGTTTGGTTTTTCACGATATGTAGCAGGCAATTAAAAAACTTTATCAATCGACCACTTTTCTTACTTTCCATCCTAAATGTTCGAAATTGCTCCTTCGTTTTATATAAATTACAACTAAATCATGAGACGTTTTAAAAAAAAAGAGGTGTGGAGAAAGCTGAGAACCAAAAACATATTCATTGGAGAAAGCTGAAATCCAAAAATAGAATCATTCACGCTCTCCGACAATTGGCTGAAAGATAATTAAATGACGTTTTTTTTCCCAAAAAAAAAAAGAAAAGAAAGAAAGAACTGATTCATAAAGATTATCAACTAGTTACTAAGCCCAAAAAAAAAAAAAAATTAGTTCTATTTTTTCTCCCACTCTAAGTAAGATAATCAATTAATTTCGGTCATAAAGTTCTTGCTCTAGCCACTAGTTTATTATCTTCTTTGATTATTGTGACCAGTTCCAGTTTTGTAAAGATAATCAATTAGTTCCTAAGTTAAACAAAAAAAATAACTGTAGTTTAATAAAAATAATTAACTTGTTACCAAGTATAAGAAAAATAATCAACTAATAAGGAAGGTAATCAACTAATAATAAAGATTGTTGACCGCTACGACGAGAAGGGGCATATTTAGAAATTCAGTACAAAAGTGTCATGACTGTAAAAACTAAAAAAATACCATTATAAATAAAAACGTAAATCTACAAAGTGCTATTAATAATAATTTCCCTTAGAATTAATTACCCTGGAGACAGAAGCAAATGGTTTCTAACATTAGAGCAGCATATCTAGTGCTATATATAGTCCCTTTAGCATTCTAAACTTAAAATTACTATGATAAAAATACAAATTTATCCTCTATTATAATATTACAAAACTTAATTATACCAATATAAATTAAAAAATTGTAACACAACCAGATAAATGTGATAATTAAATCATGTTTCGCAATTTAAATAGGCAATATTTTATCACTCTTTGATTAGTATTTAAGTTTATATTTTAAGGTTGGTTTTCATTATTTATGGAGGATAATCGTTCATCTTCTTTCACGTATTTTGATTAGTTGTGTCGACTAGGAGTCAATTTGAAGGCAAATCTAAATTCAAAAATTCGGATTGTAATTTCCAATAATAATTTCTTTTTTGTGCAAGAAAGTAAAACTTCAAGATTGATTATGTAATTTACTATTTGAAAAAATAAAAACAAACTTCAGTGATTAAGCGAAATAATTTTTTTGGAAAGTTAGAAACATAGATATAAGGAGATTTATTTACCATCCTCGCCTTTCTTTTCCATTTTTTTTTTCTTCTTCTTATGTTTTGTTGATGCACAAGGAAAGCGAAAAATAATCTTTCCATAATCGTTTTCAAAATAATCTCTCTATGAGAGTTTTGAATTTGGGGTATTTATACCTAAAAGGTCTATTTAGGCCTTACAGTAAAAAAAAATAACTTATATATGTTTTTAAACTAATCATTATTGTCATACCACACATTCAAAATAATTTAGATACTCTATTTCTTAATAAATCTTAAAATATAATATTTTTGATAAATCCTAAATTATTTCTGCTACCACCGCCACTTGTAACATTCCTCCACCATTGCCAATCTTGATCTCAATATAAAATATATATCCATTCAATTGGGTCGAAAAATTTTGATCTCGATCAAACTTGTTTGACCACCAATCCTGACCGATTTTTGACTGGTGATTAGAGTCGGCCAAAATTTTTGACTATAGTTGAAATTTTTTTACCTTAGTAGAATATGATCGATCACCTTTTTGGAGCCACCTTCTTCACTTTTACTTTTTCTGATATCGTCGAAAATTTTCGATTATGGTCGAATTAAGGGTAACTTTGAAATTCTAAATTCTTTATTAAATGAAAATTTTACTTTTATAAATGATTTATGGTTTGTCTATTTTTCATCATACACTTTAAAAGTAGGGTCTAAATTGAGAATTACCTAGTAAAATTTCATGGAACTCGTAATAGCTATATGATATAGCTAGTTTGCTTAAACATGTCAACAAATGGAAATTGAGAGCAAGCATGCATCAAAAGTGTATGAATTTTATATCAAACTGTGTTTCAAAATTATACAATGATTTCGCAAAATTAGTGTGTATTCCAAAACGTTAACTATGATATCATACTAAAAAGAAGGATAGTATTAAAATAAAAAAAAACACCACTTAAAAGCACACACACACATACATTATCATTTGTATCAAATAGAACTTTTAATTTGTGTTTTCCTTAAAATAGCACCAATCCCATAAATATGATTAAAAGTGAAACTCAATATTACAGAAAAAGATAATTTTTACCTTTTGAACTCATAAAAAATAATTAAAAAAAAGAATTATTAAAAGTGAAAATAATTTAAATGATACGAAAGCACTTAAAATGAGAAAAGGAAAAAAAAGAAGGATATACGAAACAATAATTTTTTTTCTCTTTTTTCATACTCTTGTTTCTTTCATTTTAAATATTTTGAATAATTTAATATATCTTTAGTTTCAAAAAATTTTAGTTTTCATACATGTTTTATGAGTTCAAAGGGTAATTTTTACTATATCAAGTTCCATTCTTGACCAGAACCGATGCTACTTGATAGGAAACCAAAATTGAAAGTTTTATTTGATATAAATGAAAAGATGATTTTTTTTTTGCTAAAACACTAAATATGGAGATTTGTTTTTTTTTTTTTTGATGTTATCTTTTAAAAAAATAATAATACTAACTATTACATAGTATTACTTTTGGATAATTACTCTGTTAGTCCCTAAATTATCAGATAAGTCTCATTTTGATTCCTAAATTTTATAAGTTTAATTTCGTCCGAATACGTAAAAAATTATAATGCATTAGTCCATGAAAATGTTTAAAAATTGTTAAACTCAAGGGCATAATGTAATTTCATACCATAATTAATATTAGTGATGATCATTAGACTTTGAAATAGATTTCATTTTAGTCCTAATAGATGTTAAATATTTAATGAAAAATGTTAAAAGTCCCGATTGATAATAATTTAAAAGCATATGGATAAAACAAAAAATTTTAAAATTTTAGACTGAAATGAGACTTTGGCAATAGTTTAAGGAATGAGAAGGTAATTATTAGTATTCTTTTCTTTTCCGCCACACCTGAGTTCCTTCATCAAAATAAACTTGGTGAGAACCTTCTTAATAATAATTATGCTTGTGAGGCTATTTTTTTTTTCCAATTCAATTGCTTGGGCTCTGTGACTTGGATGGTGAATATTAATTGAAAAAACGAAAGAGATAGTTCTAGTAGAGCTCAAATTATGTCCATTGTGAATTTAAGTGCATGTTACTTTTATCGCTTGTACAGTATTTAAGTGCATGTCACGTATATCGCTTGTACAGTTTTTTCCTCCATGAGTGACAGTCAAAGACAATAGTTTGATTAATTATTCACTATTATGATTTCTCTTGTACCAAATTTTGCGTCGCATTGTTTATTAAAACGAAAGAGTCCTTCTATTTACAAAAAAAAAAAAAAAAAAAAATTGCTTAGGCTCTTCTACTTTACATTTATATATGAGTAGAGTAAAGCCTTAGAAGAGTCCTTTTCGGCAAAAAATAAAAAAGAAAAACCTTAGAAGATTAAAAAGTTTGCATGCCAAAAGGGAGGGGAGAAATTCGTGAAGGCAATTCAGAAGGACAAATACTAAAAACAATAGGAGAGTAATCACTAACACACCCACCTTCCCTATTATTTATTTTTCCAAACCTTGTGTTTGTCCATTTTTGGCTAATTTTTTTCTTCATCACAAGTACTTATTTAATTGCAATAATAAATGTCCCACAATTCCACACGAAAGTAATAAAGATACGTACTAAGACTTTCATTAGAGGTTGCAATGTTAGAGTATCAACTTTACTTTAAGATCACTAATTTGGTATCCATTTTTATTGAACAAGGAATCAATCATGTGATAGGGGCCAACTAATTTCTCCCCACCTCTTTCAATCACGTCTCTCATTCAATTACTCTCTCTTTCTATCCCTTTATACATACATTGTCAACATCTATCCATATGATCTCACTAGAATTATCAAATGCAAATTCTTTATCACTTTCTCTCTCCCTAAAGATGTGATTCACTAGCTGCAGTCCACATGTAACTGGAGACTAGTCAAAAAGGCCAATTATTCTTACTGCTAAGCAACATGCATTGATCATTATTTAATTTGGGGATTCAAATATGTCCATTGAATACAGTACTAGTTGCCACTCTTGATAGAATTTAGAAGTTATAATAAGTAACGTGTCTTTATTTCCACCTTCATCATCCAAAACAATCTTGCTTTAGTAAAGAAGTTGTGACGACCAAATCAAAGTCACATTAAGTATACATGGCTGGGATATAAGGACTCGATTTTTGCTATGCCCTAACTCAGAAAACAAAATTTCAAAATTCGGAATGAACTAAATTTATTTGAAAAATCCTTGATTTAGAATAATATCATTTTTAAAATATTTTTTCAAAAAATAATATTTTTAATAAATATTTAGAAAAATATTAATTTTTAAAAAAATTAGTATTTTTCAATTGTATTCAAGGTAATCAATTAAATTACTTGGATAACCAATTTAAAATATTACTTCATATATCCCATCAAGTCAACTAATAGAAAGTGGTATTTGTCTAAATATTTTTAAAAGTTATACTTTTTAAATAATTTTAAAATCTAGAATTTTCAATTTTTTTTTTGAAAAATTACTATAAAAAATCAAATTTCTTTCAAAAAAAAAATATATGAATTATTTTCTTTTCAATAAAGAAATCAACCGAGTGACGTGATTAGAACTGCATCGATCAAGATCAATCAACTCGCGAACTTTCAAGGTAGTTGAAAATACTACAACATCCATTTAGCAATTTATGTGAATTATTAATTTAGTTAATAACCACACAGAGGTAAATAAAAAAATAAAAAAAAATAAAGATCATGAAAAATTTGTAGGTGATTATATACAAATTTCGTTATGTATATGCATGAAATAATTACATTCTTATACCTTATACCTTTCATTTTGACCATTTGTTCAGCTTAGATCTTGTATTTTTGATTATTATCAATATTGATTTTTAAATTTTGAACTTGTAATAAATTTATACCACTTTAGGTCAAATATTAATTTTGATAATTGAGTTTACTTAAATATCTTTTAAAGTTTAAATATATATATATTTTAAAAGAAGTTCAAATTAATAACATTTTTAAAAATTGATAAATATATTTATAACTAATATTTACTATTTATAAGTTTTACATGTTTTGAATTATTTTTTAATATTTGTTCTTTTAAATATTAATTTTAAATTTAAAAAATTAAACTTAAGTATTAAAATATTATTTTCAAATTTAAAAGGATATTTTGGTAAATTCAATGGTCAAAATTGGTATTTGACCTAAAGAAAATATAAATTTATTACATATTTTAAATCTGAATATTGATATTGATAATAATCAAAACACATATATAAATTGAATAAACAGTCAAAATGTGTGGTATAAAATGTAAGTAATTCCATTTTTTTGTTTAATTATTTGTGTTTCTACAAAGGCATATATTCATGTGAGAATTTTTGTAGATTGATCGAGAGTAAGAAGTAAAATAGAGTAAAAAATTTGGGATATGATAAAGAACAAACGTATATAAACAAATTGCTAGAATACTAATGCACCCGAAATCTTTTTAAAAGTTTATTTGGACCTTTATGCTTTTTTTTTTGGTACGTAGGTAGTTATTCTGGGCACAAAGGAGGAAGTAGAATCAAGGTTACTCTTACACAATACTCATAGATGCAGCCTTCTAACTGGTTCATACCTCATAATGCTTTGAATTTTAGTGAGTACTTATTAGTTTGAAGACTATTTCTACATTAGAACCTATATGAGTAAAAAATCGAGAAATGCTATATATACAGATACATACATGTGTATATTAAAGGTTTTAGAAAATATATCAGGGCCCTTATTTTGAATTAATTTACATTAATTTGACTGAATATTATTCGGTCATATATTTGATTCAATTTAATTAAAAAAAAATCTTGATAAGAGGCACATTCTGGATTTGTCTGTATCTATTTGGTAATTTATATAAGAAATATATAGATTTGCAACAGACTTTTCCAATAAAGTCAACAGAAAACCACACAGCTAGAAAGCTTATCCATTGGTAGACCAACAGCTTGTCTTGTAATATGAAAAGGGATATCAATCACGACAAATCATGTCCAACTGTTTATAGATCAAAAGAACATAAACTAGAATTCTGAAGCCAAAATTTTACTCTTAACAAATATCAACTCTTTAGCATGTCCAATCCAACCATCCACCGCTGGCTTAAAAAAAAAATAAAGAAAAGAAAAATAGATAAATAAAAAGATGTATGTGCTATCGTAGTAGTAGTTACAAGAATAATCTACTTTAGTACATAACATAAAATGGTAACCCCATTTTTTTCGATGTGGATGAAACTGAATTTAAATCCTCATTTTAATATCCCATTGGATAAAAAAAAATGCTTTAAATGTCAAGGTAAATGGTTAAAGTATCTCTAGTTCCCTTCCATCTTTGCTAGCTTCGTGGGGGAAAAAGTTGAGTTGTGATCATAGAAATAGTTATGTAGTCCATGTTTTGATATATCCAATGTTAAGGTTATGGTTGAAATTCCCCACACTTTTGATATAATTGCTTCGCTCCATAATTAAATTTCTCCGCCATCTAATTTTCTCTATGTATACACGTATATAGAGACATATAGCTACATTCATATTTATGTTTGGTAACATTGATATAAATGGGTGACCTTACCGAAGAACCAAACCAAATAACTATATTGACTTCCAAGATTGACATGCATCCATAACCATATACTAGAAGCTAGTGTATAGCTTTAAATCCAACGATTAATTAAGTAGTAAAGAGTCCTGCCTACTCTACCTCCCTTGTAGCTCCCAACAATTAATGAATGACTCCACTCTATGAGAGATTTCAACAAAATGTTACATTGGTTACGCTTCTTAACCAAGTTCTTACTTTATATGTACATATACTTTGTTTTCCCAAGGATAGGAAAATAGAAGCCCAATTCTACTGTTGAAATATATTATAGTCTCGGGCCTGTAAACTTTTTCTTACTATGATTTTCTTCAGGTGCATTACTGAGCCTGATCATAGCACGTCTGTACTTTGATTTTGTGTGATTTCATAGAGCAACTTTGGTCGTATGTGGTTTTCGAAATATTGATACCATGAACAACCTGCTCAACCCAATCCAAACTAGAGTTTTACTTAGTTTGGAATTGTTATGCTAATTGCTTCAAACTTAGAGTCAGGGTTTGATTTTGTTAGTTTAGTGCCAACCCAAACTGACAATCAACACATTATACTTTTTTTTTTGGGTTTATTTAATGCAAACCAAAGCCTTAAAGCAATTTGGGCTAGCCCCTCTCTCTCTTTCTCATCACAACTTTTCTATTGTGAAATGAAGGATCTGGATTCCCATGAATACTAATTTTTGATTAAGTTATCGGATTAATCAAATATTCAATTAAGATCAATTTGTGTGTGTATGTGTTTTTTTTTTCTGCTATTGCAACAGTGGTGCATTTTCCAGCCATTACAACAGTGATGTGCTGAAAGTGAATTTTAAACATATCAAACACAATAACTGGAACAAGTAGAAAAATAACACACGAGATTTTTACGTGATTAAGTTATTTCTTAATAGCTTACTCTATGGGTCATGCCTAGAGAAAGAAATATATTAGTAATAATTTTCAAAGTACAAATACTAATTGACTTATTCAACATAAAATTCTATCTTATTTCTTGATGCAATATATTTGACTCGATCATTCGTATTCTTTGTAAGCTTTATTCGACTTACTTGATTTCGTACTCTTGAACTCTCTTTATAGATTTGATCAATCTTTTTTTACTTCAGTGTGTCTTTAGTTCTATATACTAGGACTCTTTCCTATATTTTAGAATTTATCTTCTCTCGAAAATGATTGATATTACAATATATGTGGGTACTCCTTCATATTTTCATTATATTATTTATTTGACACCGTGTACTTATGGTTCGATTCTAATATCTGGGAACAATGTCCACTTCTTCTCTCGAAGGACTTAATCACTCTGAAATACAGAGATTTCATGGAGTTGTTACTCCAAAAACACGAATGGCTCACACAAAAATTGATACCCAAATCTCCTTTATGCAAAAGCTCTCTAATTCACTCAATTTGAGCACACCAATACTTCATGATCCTTGAACTTTATATAGGCAACGTGTCTTGCTTCCCACTCTGCAGAAAAGAGCAATCAAGCTTAAAAATCTACGATTACCCATCAATACATACAAAATTGATTATTTTCCAAATCTGTCACTCTACTGTTGCAATAATATAGTATATACAATTTTTAAAGGAAGTTATGAGATTTTGGCAATATATTCATGCATTAATATTTTTTAATAGACATTTACTAGAATTAGCACATAGGAATATATGGAAAGACACCTCGCATGTATAAATGAGACAAATATGAACTTTTCTTATTTTGGTATTGTTTTTTCAACAGCAGTGTCCAAATTAGGGGAAAAAAATAAAAAAAAAAACAAGTAACTTCTTGTTACTCTCCATACAAATCCCACATAAACATAATCAGTACTACAGATATCAGAATTAGTCTACAAGAAAACAAAACGGTAACATGTGAGGGGAAAAAAAAAAATCAATTTGGAAATATATAAATGGGAAATCACAAATGGGAAACTGTAAGTTCTCTTTTTTCCTTTCTTGAAAGACAATCACATAGAATAATCAAATGATCAATGTTACCATTTTATTATCTCAACTAAGCAAATGACAATTACTCAAAACAAAAAATTGAAATTAAGGGAGAATATCCAATAAGAAGCCAACACACAAAATGATCAAAAATCAATTTTGAGAACTTCTCTAGTTTTTTTTTTTTTTTTCCTTCTTTCAGTAACTCTTCTATTTGCGTGAAGGCCTTGTTTTCTTAGATTTATTCGTATGGAGTTTTGTGTTACCAAATTATAGATTTATATAGATTTTGTTTATTATCCTACCAAAACAGCTCTATCTCATCATATATATATATATATATATATTCATATTATATATGCAGGTTTTAAATGCTAAGCTACTCACCTTATTATTTTATCATACTCTAAATATATTGTAAGTTGCTAACTAACAAACTACTTAGCTATTTTTATCCTAAGATTGAAAATCCAAAAAAGGGATGAATTGAGTTTTAAAATATTTTAAAAAACTTTTCAACTATTTAAAACCATAGGCCACTATTTTAAAACTTTTTAGCTAAATTAACAATAATGCCAAATATATAGCAATAATAGCAAGTATATTAAGAACACTAAATATCAAACACTCGATTAAATAGCTTGCAATAAAGTAAAGAATGTAGGGATAGAGAAAGTGTAAACTGGGTTTTTACGAGATTCGACAAACACGACAGTTTGCCTACGTCCTCTGCCCTCGGCAACTTGTTTTGAGCTTTCTACTATCGGATCAAGATTATGGGTTTGATCGACCCTTTTACAAACGGTGTGAATTCTTCTTAGGCACACCCTAGCCTTTATAATAGTCTTGCCTCCGGCTCTATCACGCCTAACCTCAGATTATTTTGACTCTGGTGACAACCTCACCTATAAGGATTGTTTAGATAATGGTGCCAATCTCATCAACTCACAGGTTATTTATGACTCCGGTAGCAACCTCACCTAAACCGGGTTGTTTATGAATCCGGTGGCAACCTTACCTATACCGGGTTGTTTATGACTCCGGTGCTAACCTCACCTTTCAATAATATTTTATGAAAATACAAGTGAATACTCACTCATAAATTCTCTTCACAAAGTAATTAATACAATTTTGACTTAGGAGATTTGAGAACAATGCACTGTAGATGCTCTAAGAATGGCTCAATACGATTTGAAATTGTAATTGATGTGAAAATAGGCTAAGACACTTTGAGAGTAGATGAATATTAATTTAAGTTCATGCTCTTATCTTAAATGCTATCAAATGAAGTTTTATATATAGATATCCAAGAAAACTAGCCGTTATTAGCTTTCTGTCAAATGTTTGGTCGACCAAAAATATAGTCGTTAGAATTTGACACATTAGTTCAACTTCAATGATCATTTCTGGTTACTGGTCTAAAAAGTAGTCAACTACCTTTGGTCGACCAAAATCATTATTGGTCGACCAAAATCATATTTTGGTCATATTTCAGATTCTGACAGGATTTTGGTATTTTTTTTAGATTTTAATAGCTTTTGGTATTTTTCAAAAACTGACTTCTAGACTTATTTTAAACACTTTAAAAACATTAGAAATCAATTTGAAAAGAATATTTTGGCTATTGCAAACTTGTTTTAGTTTCACAAAGATATTTAACAATAATTTAAAAAGTGTTCATCATAAAACATATCCTTGTTTGCAAATAGAAAATCTTCTTTTAGCCTATTTCAAATAATCATGATTTCAAATATATTTGCAACTTATTTAACCTTAAGAAATCGTGTTTTAAAGAATATTTTCCTGTTTAAAGAGATCATTATTTTCTATTCTCAAACTTCTATGATAAAATAACCATTTTAAGCTTAAGATAGTTTAAAAACTCTTTTGAAAAGTATGAGTTAATGCAAAGAGAATTTATGTACAATGAACTAAATCAAATACAATACTAAGTATGAATATACCTTATCTAGACATGATCTTGTATCTTGATTATTCATCTTCAAGCTTGATTCTAATATCATCCATATGCATCCATCTTCAAGCTTGATTCTTTGATTAACTTGAGGTAGAATTTTAATATCATTTCACTACACATTCAAGTTCAATCATTAGTACTAAATCAAATGTTTGTTATCTTTAAAATAAGAGTGAGTAAGATTGAAACCTTAATTTCCTAATAATTATACCAACATAACTGCTATTATTTAAATTATGAACTTTAAATACCTGTAAATCTTTAGGATGAGTTATTCAGCGAGCTAACGTTTTTTTTTTTGAGATCTGTGTAAATGGAGGTATTGACAAGTTAAGTTTGCTACATGTAACTTTAAGAGATTGTTCCATGCAAGTACTTTGACTGACAGCGCACGTTTTAAATTCCAATATACTAATCTAACATATTGAATCGTCGGTATTACTGTCTGTTTAAAACTCTATCTATTTAACACGTAGTGCTGGACTATTGCCCACAAACTTATTTATCTATAATTAATTGTCATTTTACTTAATTAATCTTTTGCACAAAAGCACTCTCGAGTTGTAAATGAAGTATTTTATACACGAAATAAATATTTGAATATATATTTCATTTATAAAAAATTTACCTAAAACCAAATTTAAATTTATACTCTTATAATATATACCAAAAATGCATATTTATACTATTATAAATGTATACCACATGTGTTTTACACTTAAAATATATATCCAAAACTAGGTACGTAACATTATTCTATTTAAAAAAGCATGTATAGTAAAATATAAGGCAAAAGAGCGGGTGTCACTTAATAAAATATCCAAATTAAACATTATTCTATTTAAAAAAGCATGTATAGCAAAATATAAGGCAAAAGAGCGGGTGTCACTTAATAAAATATCCAAATTAGACCCTTCATAGAATTAGCAGCTTAATTTTCATCTGTTTGTTTCTTTTGTTTTATTTATTTGTTTGTTTTTTTTTTTTCAATGCAAATATGCAAAAGAATATAAACAATTTTGTATTAATCTTCAATGCTAATATTCTTTGAGAAAAAAAATCAGTAAATTCAGAAAAGGATACATGATTAGCAATTAAACCCATAAAAGAACAAAATGGGGAAGAGTATCTTAGTAATTTTTTTTTTTTTTTGACAATCGGAGATGGAGATGGGGGGATTTGAACTCAATACCCATACCTAAAGAATAATAAGCTATGAGAAATTTCATATTAACCATGCCTATAGAATTGACTAAATTGACATATATGCTCCCCATAACAACTTATACTACATCACATGCATATAGCCACCGAAATAGACCAAAACACCCTTAAAATTTCAAAGCAACAAAGGCATAGGCACAAAGGAGAGAACACGGTGCCAAACAGAGGCATCACCACAAAACCAAAGCCAAATCAAAATAAAGAGAAGAACGAAAGCACGTGATTAGCCACGGAGAGAGAAACTCACCAACAGCAACATCAAAGAACCTCACAGAGTAATGGCAGAATCAGGTGGTGAGGAAGAGAGCTTAGGATGCCCAAGGAAGGTCCCTATGAAATCTATGAGGAGAGGCTCCGAAGTTAAAAAGGAAAGAAAATATGCCCTTTCTAGTTTAAGGATTTTTTTTTTTTTTCCCCCTAAGAGCATACATAATAGATAATTATTATGAGTAGCATATATCCTAAGATAGCGATATTTTTTAGCATAGTTTTTGGAGTTTCTCTATGCTATAACGTAGACACCAAGCAAGCACCAGAAGACTACTACTGCTCCTCTTTCTTCAAGTCTCAAACAAACTTCTCTCATAATCTCGTCCTCTGCTCTCTCTCTCTCTTCAACCCTTCAAGTCAGCGTAAGATTTTTCTTCTTTCGAGATTTCATATCTTTGAGGTATCGATCACTCTTTCTATGCCTTTTCTTTGGTGTACTTGATTATACCATGTATAATTGTATACCTCTTTGTTTCATTACGTTTTCTCTGATTCTCTTCCTTTCTCTTTGAGTTCATGGAATCTCTTACACATGCTACTGTCTAATCAAGTAAAGGGTTGCAAGAGGTTTTTATTTTTTATTTTTGAATTGGGATTTACTTTGTTTTATCCTTTTCGTTTTATATTTATTTAATGACATAACAATACCTCGAAAATTAGGTTTTCTGAAAAAAAAAAAAAAACCCAATCTTTGATATTTGCAAATAATTATATTTGTATTTTAAATTTCTACAAATTTATATCTTGTTTTGGATAGTAAGAAGATCATGTTACCCCTCATTAAAAGATTAACGTGTTCTAAACAGCGACACATGTGTCAATGTTCATTTGTAATGATTTTTTTTTAGTTTTGATATAATTTTAGAAAATAAAAGAAAAGTTTTGAGATAAAAAAAATTATTAAAGAGTATCGAACAATAATATTCGTCCTTAATAATTCTTTTAACTTTTTCATTTAGTTTTGAAAAGGAAAAAAAAAAAAGAAAAAAGAAATTCTTTGTACTAATATAGTAAGCTTGATCAAATCAGAGCAAAAAGGAAAAAGAAAAAAAAAGTTCGGAATTATTTTGAGCTTAGATTATCAATCGCAAGTTGCTGGATCAAACATATGAGATTAATTTACTCCTCCCTTTGCATACAGATTCATTTTATCTTCTTTTGTAAAAATTAAAATTAAAAAAAAAATCGAAACAACTTAACGTCGCGAAGGCAAAACCCAAACCAAAAGACGAACTCAGAATTTGACTTCCTCCATTTTTTTTTTTTTTTAAAAAGAAGAAAAGATCAGATACTCAACACCAGAGATCAAGTTCATCCATTAGAAAGAAGAAAAAAAGAAATAAAAAAATAACATTAGACACCTTAATCCCTAATTCCCAAATTAGAAACCCTAAACAAAAAGGTGTCGCATTGGTCCTCTAAAAAAATGCCCGAAGGGGCATACAAAGTCAGGCATGCCAATTCTTCGTGTTGAGTGTCATCTGCAATGGTCTTTTAATTATTAAAATCCCTTAGAATAAGGTATTCAAAAATCTTAGGTATTAAAAATCAAATATCAGGTTAATTTTTTTTTTTTTGACAAAAAATCCGAACTTTGTGGTATTTTTATGTCATTTACTCTGGTTTAATTGTTCATCCGTTCCTGTCAACTGAGATTAGTTCAGTTGGTCAAAATTTGAGGGATATGTGTGTGAATTTGGGTGAGAAGTTCTAATCTTAGTATTGAGTGTGTTATTTTTCTTTAAATTTGTTGTAAGTGATAGTCATTAGTTAAACCTCGCTTTTTTAAAAAAAAAAAAATTGCTCGTCTGTTCCTTGTTTTTCTTAGATTTGTTTTCTAGGTCTCTTCAGATTTTGGATACTCAAAAAGGTAATTCAAAACCCTAAAAATTAGTTGTCATGGCCTGGACTTGAAGTGGCTTTAGGATGGAGGTGTACAAAAAAGACCTAGGCCGACCAACCAGCCAACCCAACCTAATCCAGGCCGAATTTGGCGGGTTCTAAGCCTCTACTAGGTTGGGTTGGGCTGAAAAATTAGGAAGCATTTTATATTTTATTGGGCTACAGGTTATGGGCCTTACAACCTATAAGAAGTCGACCGAGCCGAACATGTGAAGGTTGAACAAATATTTTTTAAAAAACGATTATATATGTTATATAAAAAATAAATATAGATCTCTCTCTCTCTATATAATAAGCATAGATAAGTAGACATCACTTCAAACATTTTTGTTACCGTTTATACCTTAATTTTATTAATTAGTTTAAGGTTGATTTGGTATTTTCGTTTTTTTTTTAATCAGCCAATGCTGAAGCCACTATAACAGATAATGATTCAATCCAGGGTTCCACATCTTGTACAGTGTGCATAAATATTTAGATTTGTACTTATTTTTCTTTCTTTTTTCTTTTTAATAATGACACGCATCATACTTGGGTAATATATTATTCAAGTTCACAGACTAATTTATTTTTAGTTATTTCTCTTATTTTCTTGCTTCACTTGCCTTATCAAATCTGTATTTCAATCACTCTTTTTGTTTTTGAAATAACAAATTACTTTATTTTTTCTTTTTCATAATAATAGCTCTTAATATTTATAGTCAATTACAGTTATTATTTTAAGAAAAATAAATTATAGTCTTCAAAATATACATATGACTATTATTTTCATATAATTTTTCATTGTGTTTCAACTTGTCAAAAACCAAAATGCTTTACTAGAAAGTAAAGAGTGCATTTCCAGCAAAAAAAGAAAAAGAAAAAAAAAAGTAAAGAGCGATATCATTCACTTATTTATTTAAAAAAGAAAATTTTGTTAGTATAATCTTTCCTCAATTAATTTTTTGTCGGCTATTGATCTAAACTTCTTTTTTTAACAGATACGAAACTTCTTTGTTATTGCAATCTAGGGCGGAGAGAGAAGGGAACGGGGGCATATTCCTTTTCCGGATTTTAGGAATTTTTCTTATATGTATTAAAAAAGAAAAAGATTTTGTACTTTCACTAAAATTTGGCCAAAATAATTCTACGTCCCATAGAAAATTGATCAAAATTATACCTAAATCTTTTACGCTATTATATCCCCACTGAATGAACTTGTTGACTCTGCCTGTTTGCAATAATCAACAATCCTTTTATATTTGCTGTAACACTAATATAATTAACCTATTATCTAATATCCGAATCCATGTCTTATTCTTCTTCAAACTAGTGTTGCATCGTGCCTTTGGCACGTGTGCAATGTGTCTTTAGTCATGCTTTCTGTTGTTAAACAAAAGATTACAGAGGTTTAATTGAAAAGAACAAAGTCTCTAAAGATCTAGAACCTTATAAGTTA
Organism: Parasponia andersonii; assembly: GCA_002914805.1. NCBI lineage: Eukaryota > Viridiplantae > Streptophyta > Magnoliopsida > Rosales > Cannabaceae > Trema > Trema andersonii. The sequence goes on along the minus strand of JXTB01000203.1, from coordinate 521,410 downwards.
TAACATAGTATCTAAGAATATAAAAGTACATAAAGACTTACAAACCTATAACACAAGGTATTTAAAGGTTTACAAACAAAAAATGCAGCTGATTTTGTGTCTATGTTTTGACTACGAAATGTGGCTCATTTTGGCCCAAAATTCAGTCGTTTCAATTATATCAAGTGATATTTCAATTGGTCTAGACTCTCCAGATTATGGCCGTTTCTCTATGGTACCAGTTGTTGCTTCATTTGACTCTGATCGTTATGGACTGGCGCCAAGATCGAGTCCTAAATAGGTACAATTAATTTTAACAGCAGATATAGTATGAACATATGCTGGAACCGAAATATGTTATTGCTACGGGACTATGGGAGCCTATACAATAACAGGGGAACAAAAAAAGAAGGAAGAGTAATTTTCTCACAGTATTTAATATCTTTTATTTGGCTCAATCTCTTACAGAATGTACTGCCACCACTTTGGCACCGGCATTGCAAGAACGAATGGACAATTCTAGAAGAGGAGAAAAAAAAAGAGAAAGACAGAAAATGAGAAATTGAGAATGCGTTAAAAGAGAGGGAAAGGGATAATGAACGGATAAATCCTGATAAGTAAAAAAGAGAGGAAAAAAAAAAAAAAGCCCAAAAAGAAGAATATAAAAAGCAGTAATTTAGACAGCTAGAATATGCCAGTCATCAGTTAGCAAAAAATAAGGAAAATAAAACTTAAAAAGATATATATAGTATTTACGTACATGCTCACTAAAAAAAAATGTTTAGTAGTGTTACAAAGTACAACTTTTGTGCAAAATTTTTTTATTAATTCATGATAAGATGTGCCAGAATCTCTCCTCATTTTTGTACCTATCCAAATCCGTAAAAAGTGATAAAAAACAGCATAAAACTATTGCACAATCCTCGCCCAAGTGACAAATATATGCACAATGTTTCACCTTTTACACAGTGTAAACTTCCAAAGAACAAACAATCTTCAAAACAGTAATTACACGTCCTAAACCATAGAAAATACTTAAAATATCAAAACGGTAAGATAAACTCATATAATAGTCAAGAACATCTTGACCATACTTTCATCGAGTGCCTTACTAGTCTTATTGGCATCTTAATTAATTTTGAAATATGTCCCGCACTTTTCTAAATATTAGAATCCCTCGATGACCGTTATAAACTTAGATACGTAAGTTTAGAATTTAATAGCTTTTAAAAGAAAGAAAACCAAGAAGTTTTACGAACTTTCCTTGCAATTTGCTTTTTCTGAGAACTACTAAATAACTTTTTTGATCTATAAAGGTAAGATGGAATTATCGTTGAGAAATTCAAATATTATAGAGGAATTTGCATCAATAAAAACGAAAGATAGATACAGACAACAAAATATTATATTTGTTTTTTTTTGTGGTACTTGAGTTATGGGCAATCAAGATTACTTTCTGATATCTTATCTGCCAATACAAAATTTAAAGTTCAGTGCAAAATCCTTTTAAGCCCTTGAAGACTTTTTCTGGGCTTTAAAAATTGACCAATGTATGAAGTGAAAATTATGAAAAATGGATCTTTAACATAATAGGGATGTAATAACTTTGAAAGAACAGAGAACAAAATTGAGGATAAAGAAAATACAATTTTGATAAACACATACATATAAATAGTAGTAATTGCATACCAGAACCATACGGAAGTTGTACAACAGTAACTGAAGACCACAATTTTAGCGACAAAATTTTGTGAAATTTATGAATCAGGGTGATAATGAAAGAAGGAGAGTAGCAAGTATGATATTTTGACAAGGCTTTTTGGTATTTTATCAGAAGTTAGGCATGACTATTTGCTAGATTTCCTCATTGTTTTTCACCACCTTCAAAGAACTAAAAATTTGTTAAAACAAACAGAGTGCGGAGTAGGAAAATGTGAGATTATTATATAGAAAAATAGAGAATATAAGACCTAACATCAATAGGAAACACCAAATCGATAGAACTCACTATTTCTAAATAGCTACCACTGTTTTGAAGCATTAGTTAGATATTGGAAACATAGGAAGCATATTATTAGTGTTGTTTCCTCCAACATAATTTTCTCTAAAAGCAAAGCTAATCTATTTGAAGCAATGTTGCTTTTGAATTATAGAGTTAAAAATAAGCAGCTTGATTCCACCTGCAAGAGTATAGGAGAAAAGATCAAATCCCAATCTAACCATAATAAGATGGCAATAGTAAACACCTAATACCCATATATAATGCCCTTACAAGTTAGAGGATTTGTCATATATGATAGGCATCAACCACATGGCATGTTTATTAAAGATGTGACAGCTGATAATCAGACCATATAAATTAAGTGACTAAAGAATAAACTTAGAAACTTAAACCGCTTGGACATTATCTTTGAAAATTTAAGATACACACAGTAGGTGAATACAAGAAATTCTAATTGACACCATAAATGTTTTCCAGACAAAATATATGTATGATCACAGTGTTTGCCAACCTAAATTTGATATCATGATCAGTTAAAGACATATCATTAAAAATAAGAATAATATTCATATGTATATGTATTACTTATGCAAGAAAGTCCCCATTAATAAACTACAGCCTGCTCAACCATCAATGTTTTTTCTTTTAACAAACATAATAAATTTGAAGTAGTGATTGGCAGTAAACCGGTATAAGAGGCATCTCTATGTTAAGCTAGAAGTTAATTGCTATTCTTAACAACAAAGAATAAGTTGTTCTCTTTTCTTCTAAGTGTATAAATGATTCATTACTAAAATACACATGTCAATACTAAAATATGCACATAAATCTTTGTGAAAAATCAAGATTCATAAATACATACTCAGAATGTAAAATAATTCTATATATATGAATAGAACTGATATATATGGAAGGAAAGTAATGGAAATGGTATGCTTGACTTAAGAAAATAAATGAAGGATACCACTAACAAAATCTCCCTCAGATCAGCGGCAAGAGATTCTAGAAAAAAATTTTTTTTTTAAAAAAGAGGCCAAGTTTCACGTTATGGCTATTTAGAAGGTAATGAAAAATAGAAAAAATTCTCCTTCTATTGAACATTTCAAGAAAGCAAACTAATAGTTATTAAAGATTCTTTCCTATCTCCGACCCAAATAGAATTTTCTAGAGAATTGTTTTTTCAAAGAGAAGAAAATTGCATGAAATATAACAAGTTACCTAACATTGGCAGAGATCTTTTAATTGAGTCCCAAACAAAGCTTAATACCCACCAACCCAGATCCTGGAAAATAAAGCAACTCCAAAGCTCAAAGCCTTAGGCCCAGAAACCAAAAGAAACCCTTTTCGTAAAGAGGGTGACAAAAATAAAATTACCAGTCCAAGATTTAATAACAATAATAACAATAATAACTTAAAAAGAAAATCAAATCACCAAACAGAGCAGGGGTATGGGAGAGCTGAGAGATAGAAATGATGAAGTCATCGGGGGAGGAGAGCAGAGGGAGCTACAATGAAAAACAAAATGCAAGAAATTTTAGAAACTAACAGATATTACATGATTCCAGAAATATGCTACTAAAGAATTGAATGAACCAAATTCGGTGAAAATCAACCTATGATTACGAGAACACAGAAACATATATAAATCTATACACATATATTGCTTCTATTGTCAAAAGAATCAAACCCTGAGCAGATTTGATCAGGAAACTGTTAGCAACAATTCAAGGTTATTAACAAATATCCAATCAATGAAGACAAGAAGAATTCTCGAACAACAATCCAAAATGCTGCCACAAAATTCCAAAAAAAAAAAAAAAAAAAAGTAAAGATACATGGGTTGAAATAAAGGGGGTTTATATAGATATACCGAGAAAGGATCAGCCATTCCAGACTCCAACAGATCTTCTCGAGTTGCCTGAGAGGAATTCGAGGACGAGATCTTCTTAACCTCAGCCTTCAAATATAAATAAAAAAAAAAAAAAAAAAAGAGAGAGAGAGAGAGAGAGAGAGAGAGAGAGAGGAATATCCACAATGAGTCTAAAGAGCTCTAATGGCGACTGAAGCCTAGAGAGAGAGAGAGAGAGAGCTGAAAGCTGAAGCGCCTTCCATTAAACAGAGAGCAACAAAAGCATAGTGAGTAAGAAACTCGTAGTCTACGTGTCAGTATAGCATGCAAAAAATAAGCTTTGAAGTGGACTATTTTCAGCCTTTAGATCAAAACAAAAATGAATGGCTGCGATTAAAACAAAGTTGAAGTGAGTAATAATATAAGTATATATATATATATATGTATGCTAATTATTGTTAAGAAAAAAACACAAAATAAAAACGAATAATTACAGTGAACGGGGTAACTAGGAGAAGAAGAAACCCTAATCTAACTTTCTCAGCTCGGCTCCCTAACTCTCTCTCTCTCTCTCTTTCTCTACATACCGAGGCCCCTGCTGTGTCGTTCAGTTGTCGTTCTCAACTTCAACTCACGCTCATGACCTCTGCTCACTCTCACTAAATCGTTCTCTCAATTTCACTCTTGGCTGAGTGAAGAGACTCAGATTCACCAAATCTTCACGTCAAGGTCTCAATTGCATTCATTGGGTAAGAAACTAAGATGATCCCCTGTTGCTAGCTTGGTTGAAATTTCAATGGGTTTTGGTCTTTATTCAATGATTCACTTGGTCTTAGGTGAATTGATGTGATGTTAAGATTTGTTCCATATTCATGTAAATATTATTTATGACTGTGTTATGTGGTCGATTGTATTATTATTTATCTGCGAAATTTATTTTATTTTATTTTTAATAAGTTTGTTTGAACAACAGAAATGAGAATAGTTCGATTAGCTTTTGGGTTCTTCAATGGTGGCTCATCACCTGGATTTCAGCAATTCTCTGTTGTCGGAAGAACCCTCTCTACAAATGCAAACTCAGCAGGTATGTCCTTCTCGTCTTATACTATTACTAGCCTTTACCATCTGATTTCATGTTCTATTGAATAGTCAATTACTGAAATTTTTTGGGCAATATTAGTTAAAATTTGTTTGGAGGTTGAGAATAGTTGCTCTATTCTACCCATATGACGGGATAGGGTAAGGCTCATTGCTTGCTCCGATGAGGACTGGGCTTCGATTCCTCATGCGGACCCATTGGAATTTTTAATATTAATCTTTATTTTTTTATTAAAGTTAGAAAACATTTGCATCTTTTAATGGTTGGGAACTTTGATTCAAAAATGGGATAACTTTCCAACCCTATGAATTCTGAAAACTACTTATTTTTGACTTATCGTCGATGGACCGGTCATTCACCACTGCTGCCATCCGGCAGGTTGGTTGTTTTTCAGAAAAATGGTGTGTATTTATTTTTTAAATTTTTTGTCAAGAATAACACCTGGAAAAAATGGCAGCATTGTATAGCTTTTGGCGAAAAAGAGTGAAAAACAAGCCAAATACAAATAAAAAAGAACCGGTTTTCACTGAAATTGATTATAAATGAAATTTATGAATATCTTTTCCTCCTAAATACTGAAATATAATGTCAAGTAAAATAAAGAGATTCTTGAGAAAACCAAAACAAAAAATAAATAAAAGGAGAGACAGAATTACTAGTTTTTAAAAGTGATATTATGTTGTTTACACATGAGTATAAGCCTTTTTTAAATACTGAAATCCTAATAGATATTCAAAAAGACTAAAAGAAAATTCCTAATCTAACTAGGAATGTAACCCAGAAAAAATCTATAAAGAATAAAATTATCAAAGCTCTAGAAATAATAATTTATTAATAATAATAATGCTAATTGATTTATGTTTTACACCTTATAATTCTGAAGCTCCCAGAAAAAAGTATATGTGTCACACACACACATATATATTCAAAACTGGCTTACAATGTTCCAAACGGAGATTTAAACTAAAATCACCTCTCCGAATTAGGGGTTAAAATTATTATACATACTAGATATATATATATATATATATATATATATATACATACTAGATAGATATACAGTAAGTCATTACACTATATATTTACATTATAAAGAAAATTACTTAATGGGGAAAAAATTTTAATAAATTTGATTTAGAGTTTTTCTAATAAAAAAGTGGAGAAATCTTAATTGGGGTGGGGAAAACCCGCCCCACTCACCCCCAGTGCCCCCAGTGCAGGGCGGTGCCCTGCCCCGCATATTGCCCCGATTAAGTGGGGCCAGCCCCACCCCGTCGGGTTTTTTGGCCATCTCTACAGACCCACCTAGCTAGGTATTTGCTACAGTTTCATGCCTTCGAAAAGGGTTTATCCGGAGGATTCACTGTTTTTTTGAAAAAATAGTTTTTTGTTCTATAGGATCATTCATACTAGACTTTGCAAAAACCTAAATGGCATCGATGTGTCTTTTGCGTTAATTTTGTACAGTATGACCTGCGTTTATATCTTGATTTCTGTATTACTTCCAATTCATCTTAGTGTGATTTCCTCGAGTTGTTTGTGTTATTGATACTTCAAACTTGGTATACTCTTCAAGAATTTACCTTGCCATGAATCAGAGTTTACAATTGCCAAGTCTCAGTGTCTTGGTTGTGGTGCCCTCCACAGGTAGGGGAATGGGTGATATAGAAGGCAGTAACTCATTTGAATCTACTGCTGATTTCGAGCGGAGGATTTTTGGTGATTATTCTGGAAGAAGTCCAAGAACAGATGCCTTTTTTGAAAAGCTCGATAGACTTGGGAAGGGTCGAGATAGCTTTGGCCCGAAAGTAGATGTGGAGAGGAATTCCACTGCATTGAATGGATTAGATGAAAGTTTTGACACATTGCAGGATGGAATGGATGTGAGGTTAGAGAAAGCAGCCACATATTTTGAATTTGATCCTGAAGAAATATCACAAGGGGATTACACGTTTAGACCAGATGTGACTTTTAGGAGTGGAATGACTTATGATGTTAAGGTACGTGGTGTGACCAAAGAGGCCTCGCAATGTCTTATATAATTGTGCCAAACTATCAATTTTCAAAGTATGTTGGAAAATACTGAAATTTTGCAATTTACATATTTTCTTATGTCAGTTATTGTACTACAGTGTACAGGAAGATGCAAGTTAGCATTTGGAAGTTTTGAATGATTTGGGCCAATGCTACTTATTCTAGCTTTATTGCAAGCATGACATCTATTCCCATATTTACTTGTTTTCTGCCCTTCTCTCTTCTCTTCTCTTCTCTAAGCAGTACGACTTTTTATGTAGGATCTTGATGTGACAAAGCCAGGAGTTCGTAGACCTCCCCAAAGGGGTGAGTTTAAAGTGACAACGGAAGAAGTTCTAAGAAAAGCTGATTTTAGGGTAAGCATAACTTCATTTAGTTTATCTGCCATTTCGTCTCATTGTCAAGTGTAAACAAATACTTCTTGTCATGGAAGACAGTTTTCTGAATGCTACTTTAGAGTGGGGTTATGATTATTGTTTTTGTAGGTCAGATCTAAAAGGCTACTTAAATGTGATTTACTTTATTTGTATATACGCTGGTTCTTACTGGTACTTTACTTTATTCGTATATACTCTGGATCTTACTGGTACTATTTGAGTCCTTGATTCAATGTGTTAAAATTTTGTGAAAAATAAAATTTAAACCATTAATAGTATAAGAGGCAGCTCAGCTTAAACAAGGCAATGCTGGAGATGGTTTTTTTTTTTTTTTTTTTTAATACCATCAATGATAACGGTGCTTGCCTTCTGTTGGATTGAGCAGTGAATTGGTGGTCAGTGACTCAGTGTACTTTATTGCCATTGTTTGTATATCGTAGCAATGCATTATATTGGTTGCTTGCTTTCTGCTTTGGATTGAGCAGTGAAGCAGTGCTCAGTTTACTTGATTGCCATTGTTTCTAGAGATGATAGAGAGGCAAGCAATGCAGGGAGTTTATTTTTCTCTAAATTTAGCAGTTGTAATTCATTCATATTAAGTCCTTAGCTTGAATTTTAAGATTATGAAGGTGGGGGACAGGGCATGTAAAAGCTCAACTAGCATCGTCATCTCCAAGGGTTAGAATTGTGGACATATTTTCACGCTATCTGTTAGCTCTGTCTGTTAAGAAAAGTAATGGGCTGGTTATTCAATTCAACCATTGTTCTCTTGTATTGGCAGTCATGTTTCAAATGTTGTTAAAGAGTCTCATTAGGAATGAGAGACATTATTTTCATATCAGAATACAAGAACACGTATGTTTTTTACAGGCAGGTTACATAGGAAACTATTTCTACAGCTAGCATCTATCTTTACAATTGTCTAACAACACTTAGCTGACTCTAGCCACCATAGCTGACCCTAGACATGTGATTACAGACAACATAGCTGACTTAGCTCACTCTAGACATGTGATTTCCAACACTGCCCCTCAAGCTGGCTTAAAGATGTCTTCCATGGCTAGCTTGCTCACTAGCTTATCAAAGTGCTTCTTTGGTAATCTCTTAGCGAGTATATCAGCTACTTGTTCATCTGTTGGAATATAGGGCATACAAATGAGTCCTTCATTCAACTTTTCTTTGATGAAGTGCTTGCCAACTTCAACATGCTTAGTCCTATCATGTAAGACCGGATTATGAGCAATTGCAATTGCAGCCTTATTATCACAAAAGACTTTTATGGGAAGGCTGCTTGTAACTTTAAGCTCCTCAATTAGTCTTTTAAGCCACATTATTTCACAAATTCCATGAGTCACTGCCCTAAATTCCGATCTGCACTGCTTCTTGTGACAACATTTTGTTTTTTACTTCTCCATGTAACTAGATTACCTCCAACAAAGGTACAATAACCAAAGGTAGATCCTCTATCAGTTACGCGTCATACCCAATTAGCATTTGTATAGACTTCAATTCTGAAATGTACCTGGTTTGTAAACAAAAGACCCTTTCCTAGAGTTCCCTTTAGGTATCTAAGAATCCTGTAGACAAATCAAAATGTTCTTGTCCAGGTTAGTGCATGAATTGGCTAACCATGAAACTGCAAAGCTATGTCTAGACGTGTATGAGAGAGATAAATTAATCTTCCTACTAAGCGCTAGAATCTATCTCTATCAACAACCTCTTCAACCTTGGTTGCTTATAATTTTGTGTTAGCATCAATGGGTGTTTCAGCTGCTTTACATCCAAACAAACCTGTCTCTCTGAGTAAATCCTATACATATTTCCTTTGAGAGATAAAAATCCCTTTCGTTGATCATGCAAATTGCATACCAAGGAAATACTTTAAAGTTCCCAAGTCTTTAACCTCAAAATCTCGTGCAAGTTCAATCTTTCAATTTTTGAATTGTCACTCCGAGTTAGGATAATATCATCCACATAAACTATCAAGATGGCATTACCTTCACTGGTATGTTTAAAAAACATTGTGTGATCTGCTTGACTTTGAGTAAAACCTTGGCTTCCAAATCGTTCAAACCATGACCTTGGAGATTGCTCGAGTCCATGGGGGGATTTTTTTCAGTTTGCACACTCTTTGTTTTCTTTATCTGATACCATAAAGAGTCTTACTTTGGAATGTGAGATATTATTTTCATATCAGAATACAAGAACAAGTATGTTTTTTATAGGCAGTTTACATAGGAAACTATTTCTACATAGGAACTATTTCTAAAGCTAGCATCTATCTTTACAACTGTCTAACAACACTTAGCTAACTCTAAGCTGACTCTAGACATGTGATTTCCAAAAGTTGTTTTAACCCTTTTATTTGATATGGATGTTTTTAAATGTTGCTTAATGGCCCTTTCTATTAGACATAAATTAGTAATGCTATCATCGGACCAGTTTCATTATACAAACTATGGTCGTAGTTAGTATCCTAAATCATGTTTTCTAGTTTTGTCATGACAATGAATGTATTCTCTGTCGCAGAATGTGCGATTTCTTGCGAATTTCTTAACAGAGGCTGGAATTATTATCAAAAGGAGCCAGGTGAAATTGAATTGTTCTTCAATGAACTTGATGAATATGTGTTCATTGTGAATGTTCATCTTTTCATTCCTTTTTCTCTTGTAGACTGGCATCAGTGCCAAGGCCCACAGGAAGGTTGCAAGGGAGATCAAAACAGCCCGAGCGTTTGGTCTAATGCCTTTCACGACAATGGGTACTAAACCATTTGTTTACGGAAAAACAATGGAGGATCTTAATGAAGACTACGAATATGAAAGTTTTGGTGGCGATGTAGTTGCTGATCCAGAATAAATGGAGGCCCTATGAACGCCTAAAGCTGCTTTTCTTAGGGTTTGGTTTCTACCATCCTTTCTCCCCAGAGCCCAAATATATGGAGGTAGAAGAAAACTTTGTTACAGCGACCTAGAGGGAGCTTCAAAAGCATCTCAATTTTTTTTTAATTTTTTTTCTGTATGGAAGTTTTGTTTAGCTTGGATTGTGATTTATCAAAAAGGGCCTTACATATGGGGCACAATGACATTTTTTTGGCAAGTTAGTTTGGGAGCCACACTTGTGAAAAATAATGGCAAGCTGAAACTCGCTCGATGTGGAAGGGATGGCTTTTATTCTTGTAAGTTTAGCATTGGTGACAGAATAAATAATTGCATAACGATACCTCCCTAGTTGCTGATAATTACTTAGATACTAATAGCCTCTATTGAGAATTAACATCATACTTGGTTTAGGGAAAAAGTTTTTCATCCTTGCTGAGATTACCAAAGGAGCAAAAATACACGACGGTCGTGAGAATTTAATTATAGTGGGTTTAATTTAGTTAAAAACTATGGAAGTTTCACAAATTAGTAATGTTTTTATCCCAATTTAGATTCATGGTCTCATCTATATTATATTAGAGAATTTGGATTTGGATGAGTAATATAAATCTTATGCTTTTATCCTAATTCAGCTAATTTTTTTTTAAGTATGGCTTAATTAGTGACATCTATTTACTATAAATTTTTTAAAAAATAATACACATATATTCTACTAAGATTTGAACTCTTGACTCTCATAAATACTCATACATCTTTCAAATCTTAGATCAATTAGGCTGGTTTTAATTGATGTCCCAATTCAAAAAATTTAATAATGATCTAAATACGAAATTTACTTAACAAAAATACCTACCGAGACACTTTCCCAAAAATGAGAAAATTATGTTCATTTTGTTTTTCATCAAAAAAACTCGGTTCAACTAGAGTCATCAAATCAAATGTTTTGACCTCAATTTCTTCTTCATTAACACACCACACAAACCTCAAAGAATATACATAGTTCCACCAAGCACGTGCCTTGAACATGTGCCATACCTTTCTCCAACTCACAAAGGCAGATCCATTTACAAGCATTGTCTTATTTCTTATTATGAGCTCGAGCATGGCACATGTTAATAAAAACCGTTCTCCAACTTACCAGGATTGTTCCGTTTACAAGAATCCCTAGGCATATTTCTACCATGAAAAACGAAATAGTTGCTCAATATACACCTGAGGAATCATCCCCAGAAACAGAAATGCGATGAAGTGAATCAAAAAAGAAACTCTTCTGTCTCAATGCTCCAGTCGTATGGTAAAGCAAGTGAAGGTCGTTACGGTAGGGGCAGCTGATGATTCCGAAGACAAAGTTGAACTATAAGTTTCTCTGAGGCAGAGGGTACATTATAAGACGACGTCATATCGTTATGCTTGGTAGTCTGCTGAGGGCCTCTTACTTTGAATTCATGAAATGTGATACCAAGCTAGGCTTTATTATCTTACTGTCGTAACTTCAATCTCACCGGCTAGCATCTTTACCACAGTTGACATTGAAGGCCTCAGCATTGGAGCGTCTTATTATGTTCAAAGAGACCAACTTTTAGAAACCTACAAGCCTCCTCAGCGTCAAAATCTCCATTCAATATCTTATTTATCATTCCGACCAACTCTCTGCATTCATAGAGTTCCCAAGTCTACAACAACAGAACAACATGTCTCTGTGTCAGTAATGGTTAAACGAAGGATTCCCTATAATCAATAACAGAACATGAGTGAGAAATCATGCAACAATATGGTCCTCCATGAGAGTTGTTTTCCCTTTCCTTTTTTCTCTTTATTACCAAATTGTTATATATCGCCTCTCAACTATCTTGAGATATGTTATGATACGAAATGATTATGTAAAACAAGTAATATATAGTCACTTATAGTCATTTTTAGAAAAAAACTACAGATAACGGTTTTTCTATATAACTGTTACTCATATAAAGACTAATTTCTCACAAATCTTAATGTTTTAGACGAACGTGACAAAACCGTCGTCTAAAATCTTAGACTAAAGACGACAAAGACAGAAACGATAAATTTGGAAACGTCGTCTTTATCTATAAATCACGGTTAAAAATCGTTACGTAAAAGAGTATTTTGTTGTATTGTAGGAAATAACTTTCATTCTGCAAGGACTCTAAAAAAAAAAAAAACATATCTGACCTAAAAAAAATTTATATATTTCCCTATAATTTTGTAATGAAAATGTTGTTGGGTTGCAAAAATCTCATAGAAATCTATATTTTTAAATCATGTTATTTCAAAATTTTTCAAAATTCAGTCTTGACTACGTATATATAAGGTTTCCTTGAGAATACAAACTACTATTGTCCATCAAAGTGATTGTCTTGAAATATATATAAAAAATACCTATTGGATTGGCAACCATATATATATATATATATATGTATGCACACAAATAAAGTTTGCGATCTTAATCAACACGTTTTGTTTTTTCTTTCAAAATCTTGTAATTCATAAACTACCCGATAGATAGCACAGTAGTGAAGAGCGTCGTTTAAAAAGGGGGATAAAAAAAACAACCTCGTTACATCAATTGTAATAAGCCCTAAGATGATAAACACAATTAAATGCTTGAACTGGTCTTCTTCATCCCATTTGATACTAATAGTTGAAGTTGTGATAAAGTTATTTTTGAGACCTAGAACGACTTAACGTGTCTAGCTATTGATGAATTAAGGTGTTCCAGTTGTTGTAATAGAAGGGAGAAATTGATTATGAGATTGATCACGTTAGATGCAATCAACTTTTGTGGTGGTTATAAGTTGGCCATAGGTGTCCTCATGAGATAAATTATGAGTAGAATGGAAATGCTCATTCATAAATGTCTTCACACGGTTAGTTTTTTCGAAAAGTAGGCTTGATATTAATTGTTACGATTATTCCCTTATGAAAATTATGTGAAGCATGCCTCGGCCCCTCGGACGGACCATCTCTCCTGCGTAGCGAACCTCTTGCTACTTTTCTCTCTTAACATGAAGACACTGCAACGATATGGAATTTGTTCATATTACATTCTTCGTTTCAGACCTTCTCTTCTCTATGTACATAGATAAAATGATGTTTGCAGTAGTAGTTGTAGTATGTATTCTCTTTACTTTGAAAATTCTGCTTTATCCAGAATTCTGCAACCATTTAGGTACCTTTAATCATATAATTCTATGAATGGCACGTTTTCTGGGAGCTTTTTCAACCAGATATGACACTTCTTTTTTTTTTTTTTTTCCATTTTTGGTTTAATTAGCTGCAATTACATGTATGCACTTTTTTTCTTTCTTTTATTCTTGTGGTTGGAGATTTTAAAGAGAAATGTAATGAAAAAAAAAAAGAAAGAGAACGAGCGTAGCTTTGTGACATATGCATTAGTACTATTGTTGTCCTATCTTTTTGTGAAAATTAGGGCATGCACGTCGTTTTTATAAAAGAAATAAAATTGTACGGTGCGTTCTGTTTTTTTAGATTCGGTAATTTGTTTTAGAAAATTGTCATTTAAAAAAAAATATTTAGAAAAATGTTATTTTTTAAAATAGTAATATAGTACTGACGATTAGTACTACTTTAAAAAGAGAAATTATGTTAAATATGCTCCGTAATATCCTTATTTTGGCCCATATACACAAGTTAAAAAACATTTAGAAAATGTGTTTACGGACGAAAATACCCTTACTAATTCCTAAGAGAAAATATGCCTCTTCCTCAGAAATTCCTCATTTCTCTCTCTCTCCCTCCAACTCTCTCTTTTGTCTCATTCTCTGAAGAGCCAAGAACCCATCGTGTCATTAACCGAGGAAGACGAAAACTCGTCATGCCGTCTATCGTAAATCTCTCTCACTGTTTAGGATTACGTTGAGAAAAATGAGTCCCCAAAAGAAGGTAAGCAAAATATAATTTGAGGGTTTTTTTTTTTTTGAATTTAGGGCATTTGTAGTAGAAGACGATTTAGAAATTTTTGACTTCATTCCGACATTTTTTCGATGCATTTTCGATTAGCTGGTCTAAATTTTCGTTCATATTTCGATGAGTATGGCTGAAAATAGTACCGAAAAATCACGTGAAATTCGACGTGTTTTCGATGGTATTTCGACGTATTTTCGATGGTATTTCGACTGTGTTTCGATTTACAGAGTCGAAATTTCGATACCTTTTCGATGATATTTTAAAAGAGAAATTAGGTTAAATATGCTCCGTATTAAATAGGTAAAATAAATTTTCGATGTTATTTCGACTGTGTTTCGATTTTATTTCGATGAGGTTTTGATGAATAGTGCTGAAATTTCGATACATTTTCGATAACATTTAACCTAATTTGTCTTTTAAAATAGAAAATAAGGCTGCTCTAAATTTTCGATGTTAGTTCGACTGTTTTTCGATAACAGTTCGATGATATTCGATGGTATTTCGATTGTGTTTCGATTTATAGAGTCGAAATTTCGATACCTTTTCGATGATATTTTAAAATAAGTAAAATAAACTTTCCATATTATTTCGACTGTATTTCGATTTTATTTCGATGAATAGTGCTAAAATTTCGATACATTTTCGATGACATTTTAAAATAGAAAATAAGGCTGCTCTAAATTTTCGATGTTAGTTCGACTGTTTTTCGATGACAGTTCGATGATATTCGATGGTATTTCGAAGTGTTTTCGATGGTATTTCGACTGTGTTTCGATTTACAGAATCGAAATTTCGATACCTTTTCGATGATATTTTAAAATAGGTTTTCGATTTTATTTCAATGAGGTTTCGATGAATAGTGCTGAAATTTCGATACATTTTCGATGACATTTTTAAAATAGAAAATAAGGCTGCTCTAAATTTTCGATATTAGTTCGACTGTTTTTCGATGACAGTTCGATGATATTCGATAGTATTTCGACTGTGTTTCGATTTACAGAGTCGAAATTTCGATACCTTTTTGATGATATTTTAAAATAAGTTTTCGATTTTATTTCGATGAATAGTGTTGAAATTTCGATACATTTTCGATGACATTTTAAAATAGAAAATAAGGCTGCTCTAAATTTTCGATGTTAGTTCGACTATTTTTTGATGACAGTTCGATGACCTTTTCTAGTAGCTAGTAGTTAATCTTTTTTCGACTGTTTTCAATTAATTTTCGATTCCATTTCGACGTCCTCTGTTTTTCGATGATTTTCGATGAACAATTTCCACCTCCTGGCTATTTGTTCTCATTTGAGATAGTTTCTGTAAGATTTTTCGATGACAATCAAAATCTCGTCGAAATCAAAATGATCGAAATTTCGATCACTTTTTGACCTATTTCGATGCGTTTCAACTATATTTCGACGTAATTTAGATGCTTTTGATATATGTTAAATTTATAAAAATTTTGTCTAAATTGCTTTGTTCCTCTTATGCCGAACTAAATGTCAAAGCTCCTTGTATCTTTTGGAGAACACTTTCCTAGAAGGGTCACTATAAAAGGAACAAATGTGATGTCGAAGATTAAGGAGAGATTTGAGAAGTATGATTTGTTAGAGAGGGCAAAGCAGTGTCCGTTTAAGCAGTTTTTTCTTGCTCCTCCAATGCAAGCATCAGGAGTACTTATACACCGACTACTGTTGAGGAAGGTGAAATCCCAAAATCCGGTGGAGTTGCAGTTTTTCACTGGGGATAGCAACTTGAGATTCGGGCTTGGTGAGTTTGCATTGATAACAGCGTTAAACTTTGCCAAAGATCTAGACGTTGTGAAGTACAAATCTATGTCTAGTAGCATAAGGCTCAGGGAGACATACCTGAATAATGCAACTAATTTGAGATCCGGTGAATTAGAAGCTGCATTTCTAAATTGTGAGGAGAAGGATGACGTATGGAAGTTGGGTTTGTGCTACTTGGTAGATGGACTGTTGATGGCACAGGAGTCAAGCACCAAGATTATGATGGATATGCTCTCTTTTGTGGAGAATGAGGAGGGTTTCTTTAATTATCCATGGGGAAGGCGATCTTACGAGAGAACATTCCCTAGTTTGAATAAGGACATGATGCATCAGAGGGAAAACTACCTTCAGAAGATGAAAAAGAATAAGAAGGCCAAGGAAACTAAATACACAGTATATGGGTTTAGCATTGCTTTACAGTATTGGGCTTATGAGGCTATCCCCAAGCTTACTGGTGCATTTTCTGAGAACCTTGGCATCAAATTCCCAAGGATGCTATCATGGACAAGCAATAAAACACCATCAATGATGGATTATATTGATGTATTCAAGATTAAGAAAGTAAGTCCGAAAAATTGATTTTATTCTATATAATTAATTTTATAAATTCATAAGTTGATTGAACTTTATTTTGAACTATCTTGCAGCTTGTCACAAAGGCGTTATTAAATCCACGGGAGGTTGATAAAGAATTCTATGAACATATTTATCACGATCTATACCGGAGCCTCGACAGTACTGGAGTTGAGGAAGAGGGAATTGATGGTGAGGAGGAGGAGGAGAACAAGAAGGAGGTGGCTGAAGCAAAACGAGCTGCAGAGGAGGCGGGCATCTTTCACACTACCAGAAACAAAGTAGAGAAGGAACCATCCACTGACGTGCCTCAGTCACATAAGTTCTATCTTGAGTTGAAGACTGACATCGCTGAGTTGAAGGCAAACCAGACTGAACTGAAGGAGAACTAGGTGATTCTCAATGATAAACTTGATAGGTTGTTGAAGATAATGGAGGAAATCAAAGCATATCAGCAGCCAACTGGTTCTGAATCTGAGGCCACGCAGTCGGATGTCCTTCCTGAAGGGTATCAGCCAGGTGAAGATATTGTCATAAGTACTCCCACTAAAGAGCACACTCCTGAAGAGCAGCAAACTCCGGGAGTGAAAGAGTTACAAGTAGCTGAGGTGGCTACAGTTAAGTTTGGGAGGAAGAAACGGGTCGGTCAATGATCTAAGAGACTCATTGACTACACCGATCCGTCAAACAAGAAGTTCAAGGTTAATGATCCATGCAAACCAAACCCATTCCAGAAAATTGATGCAAAACAGCTTGATACATTTAGGAGATGACTTGCAGGACTTATTGATAACCGGAAACCAATCCAGCTTCCCACAGGTGATGCTAGTACTGGATTCTTTTTCCACCTTCAGACTCCTTGGAAGTGGCTTGCAGATGAGGTAATTGGATATATAATTAAATGTTTCTTTCTTCATTTTGAAATCCTTTTTTATATTCACTTAAAAATTATTGTATTCTCTCTATTTGCAGTATATTGACGCGGCTTTTCGGTTGATACGAGAACGCCTTTGGCTTTTCCTAAAGACTTATAGAAAGAAGGTCGCCCTTGCAGACACAGTCTACATTGCATGCATGAATGGTCGGTGGGATGCATTCCGAAGAACCTCCAATAAAGCGAAGTTTTTGTAGGATGACCAGCTTTCTGACTATGCTAAAAGAGATGCAGATCATTTTCAACGTGGCTAGGCAGAGGTTGATGAAGTTTACTATCCCTTGAACATCGGTTCAAATCATTGGGTTCTTGTGCAGATAGATCTTTCTGCGCATATGCTCACAGTATATGACTCTGACCAGGCATTATATGATGATGCATGTGTCGAGCAAGCCATGCGTCCAATGATGAAGATGTTACCATACTTTCTGCTCAATGTAGAAGGAGTCACTGATCGCGATGATCTTGATTTGACTACAACGACGAAACCGCATGATTTTGATGTTAGAAGGTTACCTCCCAATGTAGTGCCACAACCAGTGAAGAGGTAATTCAATATAATATAAGGATATTAACAAATATTTCTTCAATTGGTTATTTTGAGACTAACTAGAATTATTTGCCTTTGCAGTGGAGATTGCGGTGTTTTTGTTGTTAAGCACTTGGAATGTCTGTTAGCCGACATTCCACTATCCAACGTTGTTGATGATGTTATGCAACATTCAAGACAGAAATTATGTGTAGATTTATTCTACCAGAATATAGAGCCATAGGTGTATAATAAATTTTTGTATAATTGTTAGTTTTGCTCATTTTTTTAAATAATTTTATTTGAGATAGAGTAGCTGATGTATTGTGTATGTATTATGTTACTGTGCATACTCAGGTTAAAAATTGAAGTCAAAAGGAATGAGATATAATTCAGCTTGTTAACCAGAGTCGAAATTCGATGATATTCGTCACTGTTTTCGATGACATATAGATGCATTTTGATTCATTTTCGACTGTGTTTTGACTATTGCATTTCGATTCGAAATTTCGATGCATTTTCGAGA
>JXTB01000203.1:455202-500253 GCA_002914805.1 Parasponia andersonii | reverse complement strand
CTGGAGTCTTAGCTACTTCACCAAAGCATTTCTTTAACTCATCTATTTTCTCTGCACCTGTTTCAGGCACAAATGAAGCATTTTGACTGCAACCCTCACCCACAAGTGTCAACTTCGATAAAATTGACACACATAAAGGAGTACGGTTCTGAATAGAGTAAGATATCTCCTCAAGCCAAATATCTAAGTCACTATTAGAGGTAATCTTCGTTGGAGGAATAGGGATTCCATCTCTACCATCACATTTATAAACAACCTTAAATTCTGAATCAAACGATTTTTATCAACTCCAATCACCTCATATAGCTTATCTACAAGGGTCACAAAAGTTATACCTATCCATACACCCATGGCCTTACTTTCTTTAACAATATAAGACCATAATATTTTCTCTGACGAAAATATCCATTCACCGTTATACAAAACTATAATGTTGAAACGTGACTCTGCAGATGAAACAAAAAAAAGAAATTAGATTCAACAGAAAAAATCATAAAATGTAAAAGGAAGAATCTATATTTTTAGCCATCGAAAATTGGTTGAAAGAAATAATCGAAATAGTCATTAAAAATAGGTCGAAAATTCGACTACCATCGAATTATAGTCGAAATATAGTCGACGAAATTCTTACATCTCAGACTTCATCGAAATTTGGTCGAAATTATAATCGAAATACATCAAAATTGATCGGAAAAATAATCGAAATAGTCATCGAAAAAAATAATCGAATAGTCATCGAAAATATGTCGAAAATTCGACTACCATCGAATAGTCATCGAAAATAGGCCGAAAATTCGACTACCATCGAATTATAGTCGAAATATAGTCGACGAAATTCTTNAAATTCTTACATCTCAGACTTCATCGAAATATGGCGAAATTACATCGAAAATTCGATGTTTATACTGAGGCAGTCTGATTTTTTGAGAAATCCAGACTTTTGCAGATAATCCCAGACCCAGAAAATAACTTTTAATGTATAAATTATGCTCTTAACATATTGAAACTCAGTTAAAAACTATTTCAAATAGTACCCATAACATTTGAACATATAAATTACATACCCATTTCGCGGATTTCCGTCCTCCGAATCAAAGCCACGTCTATTTTCTATTTTTTCAACTTTTATCATTTTCTTCTTTTCTGCTCTTAGAATTTCAGCTCCTTAGACAGTGTGATAAATTCAAGCATGAGATTACATGAAAGATTGTGAGGATATAGAGGGAGGAATAAGGAGCTACATCTTGGTTAAAGAGGAGAAGAGCGACATATACATTATAAACCAATTATTAAGGGCAGAAGTGACATTTCAGGTAGGTATATGCATATTTTTCAAAATTTTATTGAGAGAAGCATATGTGCCAAAATATGCCTCTTATAATGCATATTTAACCTAATTTTTCTTTAAAAATTATATTTTTCTAAATATTTTTTAAAAATTGATATTTTTCTAATAAAAATATTATGAGAATTGTAGACAAAAACAATTGATCCTCCATTTTTTTGTAATTTTTTTTGTTTTTATAGGTAAAAGTGTTAGAAACCTACATTTTCTTAGGCTATTTTAATGTATATTTATGTGGGTCTTATAGCAAAATAACCAATATTTTGGCCTATTTTAAATAAATATATTTTTTTAAAAATATTATAGCATCGGTACATGAGTATATGTACCACATATAAAATATCTATATCTAGTATAAAAATTTATATACTCAATATATAGACTAAAATTAGTATATAAGTATATATATTAAGTGTAAAAATATATATAATTGGTCATTTAGCTATAAAAAAGAAAGAAAATAGATATTTATTAAAATAAAGTGTAAAAAATATACATCCACCATAATTTTTTTATTTATATTGAGAAAATGACATGATAGGACTAATTTGGGCCAAAATGATTCTTTTATTCATCTTAAAAGTGTCAAACACAACTTAACATAAGTTCAAGAGTTTTTTTGACCATTATAAAGTCCTAAAAATAATTTTTTTAATGGTCAAGACATCATTTATACTACTAAAAATGTCAATTGTTTTAAATGCCAAAAAAAAAAAAAAAAACATTTGAGCCCGAGTTTGTCCTACCCACGTCGTTTTCTCTTCTCTTGCTAAAGAAAACATAATTCACGTTGTGACAAAAAGTTAATTAAGGACAGGAAACAAAGCGTGAAATTCTATGACATAGTGATTTTTCATTGCCTTTGTTGATGTTATAATCTTTTGGGACATTTTATATTGGATGCATGATCGGACTACAGTCCATGACTTAAATTTTTCACTAGTGGCTGGCTATTTAGAAAAAGGTGGACTTACAAGAAATAATACTACATTGTTTAATTAAAGGGTGTCTTTTCTCACGTGAAAATCTTGGCAGCCCAAATAGTTATTGTCATGATTGGATAATCACAATCGGAAGGAAAGAAAAATATGTGTTATCTTTGAATCATGATGAGATAACTCAGCTCTTCATTCCTCTTACTGCTGTCTGCTCTTCCTCTTTTAATTGGTTTAGTTTAGTTTTAGTTAAGTTAGCATGCTTATTGTGGCGCTCGGCATCTGTGACTGCACATGCCTTTTCCATTCTCACGCATGGACTGCATTACGTCCAAAGTCAGCAAATTTGAGCCACCGCAGGCAGCTCCATGCGCAACTCATCACAAACTCTCACCTCAACCGCTGGTGCTCGCTGCACATCACCCATTGCACTCGCCACCACGCGCCGCCGTCGTACACCCTTATGAGGCTGAAGCGTGTAGGTTATTTGACATGATGCCTGAGAGGACCGTTGGAACTTGGACTTGTATGTTTACTGGGTATGCCAAGATGAAAGACTTGGTGAAAGCAAGGGATTATTTTGAGAAGATGCCGGATAAGAATGTCGTCTCATGGAATGCAATGCTTGCAGGTTATGCTCACAATGGGTTTGCAGAAGAGGTTCTGGGATTGTTTGATGATATGATGAATTCTAAGGTTCAACCGAATCTCATTTCCGCATGTTCGTCTCGTGGTGATCCTGTCCTTGCCGACTCGCTCATCAGGAAGCTCAATGATAAGCAGGTTCGCCTTAGTTACACCGGAAAGACGGCATTGATTGATATGTATGCCAGGTGTGGAAGCCTAAGGACTGCTAGAAATTTTTTTGATGACTTAGTGGCCTATAGGAACTCTTATACATGGAATGTCATGATTTCGGCTTTTACGAGGGTTGGAGAATTGAACATGGCTAGAGAGCTCTTCGATAAGATGCCAGAAAAAAATCTTGTTTCCTGGAACTCAATGGTTGCTGGTTATGCTCAAAATGAGAAGCCAGCTATGGCAATTGAGCTCTTCAAAGATATGATTGCCACTGAAAAGAGATTGAAGCCAAAGGAGGTGACTATGGTGAGTTCCTCTCAGCCTGTGGACATCTTGGAGAATTGGAATTAGGTAATTGGGCTGTGAAAATTGTCACTGAGAACCACATTAAGCTGAGCATATCTGGATACAATGCTTTAATTTTCATTTACTCTAAATGTGGGAGCTTAAGGGATGCCAAGGGAGTGTTCCAGGAAATGGCGGCTAAAGATTTGGTTTCATACCGTACATTAATAGCAGGATTTGCAGCTCATGATCTTGGTATGGATGCAGTCCTACTATTATCTAAGATGAAAGAAGAAGGCATTGAACCAAACTGGGTGACATATACTGGCGTTTTAACAGCATGCAGCCACGCAGGATTGTTAGAAGAAGGTCTTAAGGTCTTTGACTCAATCAAGGATCCTGAAATTGATCACTACATGTGCCTAGTTGAATTGTTTGGCCGGGCAGGCAAACTAGATGAAGCGGGGAAATTTATTGAAAGATTGCCAAAAGAGCAACACCCAAGGCTCTATGAATACCTCCAAAATGCTAGTTCGAATTCACCAGGGAAAAAAGGCTCTTGATTTTGCAACACAGGAAAATTTAGAAAAATCTCGTGTTGCTTTCTGCCATGTTTGCTAAAGGAGGTTTGAACATTTCCGGAGAATTAGATGGGGGAAGAGACGAGGGGGACAGAAGAAGGCACAGGCGTTTGCAGCTTGGTGGACTATACAGGTGAAATGCATAAGATCATATGGGGGGGACAGATCTATCTAAAATGCTTTGGTAGTGCGGGAATGCTGCATATATAACTGGACAATGACAGTAGATTCGTTTTTTTAACCAATGAGCTTCACAATTGAGTTGACTATTGTAACATGGAACAAAATTAACAAAATCAACGAGTATCAATGCTAATATGAAGTTCTGAACATTCCTAATGCAGATGCAGATAATTCTTTCGGTTATTATGTCAGCTGCCCGGTATTACAAGTTGATGAGTTGTAGGCATCTATTTTTAGTTGCTTGTATTCAACCACAGAGATCTTGCTGCGAAAAGGTGAACATAGAGCAGAAAGTTTGGAAATTTGTCTCTGAAGTTGATGTTAGTTCTTGGGAAGAAAAACTCCTCTAATTGCATTCAATATTTCATTCTTACTGAACAAGGAGTTGTTACGTTTAGTTTTCTTCTGCGGCCGAAAATGCACAAGCAAAATGTATTTAATACACTATTAAATAACGTCCACAAGCAAAATGCAAAAATGTTGGATGTATTTTTGCTTTTTTGGCTTTTTTTAGTGTAGTACTCAACCAATTATATTTGATTTGGCTTAGGATAGTTTGAAAATTGGAGAATTAACTTATCTATTAAAAGAATTTTTTATTACAATTCGATCTGTTATTATAAAAATAAGTTATCTTTACAATAATAGACTTAGTATCTCCAAAAATAAATAAATAAATAAAAAATGACGTCCACGAGAGTTGGGGTTTTGCATACGACAAAATAATTTAAGTAGCTGGGAATGGTTTTAACTATGGCCAATGCGTAACTTTTCTGGTGGACAATTAAATACTGTTATAACGCTTGGAACAGGGTCTTGAGGAGAAACCAGTCTTTTTTGCTGGAAGTGGAGAAACCAGCTTGCAAATGAACAAAGTAAATTGTTCAACATGTAATTCTTCCAGCAATTACACATTCAATTTTATGTATATATAGAAAAGGACAAGTTTTCATCAAGTATATCTAGAAAATTGGACTGCTCTTTTGGTTTTTTCTAGTTATCGTCTCAAGAGGTAACATGTTAAAAGCCGAAAATAAATAAATAAAAGATAAGAACACTTGCTCTAAATGGAGGTGTCACACCAAGTATCAACTACTCTAAAAGGAGGTGTTACACCATGTATTCTATAACTCGGGCCAGTTCCAATTACTTGGTCTAACAGAGAGTGGAAAGAGCCAAAAATATCCATGATCGTCAAGCTGATAAGGAACCGCACCCTCGTTCTCCTCTAAGCATCCTCTGCTGAAGAATGCCGCTAGTTCTTTGCAAAACTGAATTTAGGCACCTCGCACTGAGAGATCACAAATGAAATTTCGCCAGAAACTCTGGAGCTTAATCTTGGATTGGAAACAAAGGACGATAACGGGCTTAGAAGACAAGTAAAGCTAGTGATAATTGCTAGCAACTCACCTTCTCATCTCGAGGACATGGAATTGGTCAACATAAATGAATCGAGTAGGTAAATCATGAAACAGGAAAAATTTACTAGTGAAAAAGGCTACCAGGTTTTTCTAGTGTAATAATTCATAAAAATATTAGTGTATGCATCAGGTTTAAACCAGAACAACCGCATGGACATATTATATATGGCTAGTTGCAACTGACTATTCATATTAGAAACAAATTCCCTGAAAATTAGACAGAACATAAAACAGTAGTAGCAAAACTTGGAATCCTGTCTGAAGTCATTCAAATTTCAGTAACTAAAATAGACAACTGACTCTGTTTCAGTTCCCAATTGCAATGGAAGAAGTAGACCTTGTCTGCTTTCTTTAGTTGGTATCAGCCTCCAAATTCAGAACCTAGATTCAAACTCTAGCTCTCTTGCTACTGCAACCGGGGCACTTGTACTGCTTGATGTGCTCAGCCTTGGCTGGTGTAATCTTCACACATTTTCCATGAAACCATCTCTCACACACATCACAGCAAATCCAGAACTCGTCGGCACCATAGTTATCCCCACAAGCCCCACAAGTTGCACCTTGTTCATCATCTTCTTCTTCTTCCTCGCCACTTTCATCCTCGTCCTTGGGTGGAGGAGACATCTTAACTCCCTTGGGCTGAGACTCAGACTGCCGGGACTGCTTACAAATAGAGCATCCAAGAAGCAAGAGATAAGTAAGAAAGAAAACAGGAAATATACAAATTTGAGAAGATAACTGCGCATTTGTTGAATCCTCACCTTCCCACTTGATTTGCTTTTGCTGCTGTTGTTCTGAGTAGCAGACTGGTCCTTTGGTTGCTTGGCATTTCCTGTCACTACTTCAAATATGGTAGGAAGGTCGTTTATCATCTGGAAAAGCCTCTTCCTGAAAATTCCAGTCAAACCAAATTAGAACTCTCTAACTTGATCTGACATCTATTTATTGATAACATATTAATGAAATTTAAACCTAAATAGTAGATGTTAAGGGCAATATGTCCAACTCAGCATGAAAAATTTCAAACATCCTTCATAATTTTAAACAAAAAGAAGTCCATAATGTTTAATATTCCCAACCACAGGTTTTCTTCCAAGCATTTAAATGTTCCACCAATCAATATGCAGGGAAAAGAGACATCTAAGGGACTTACGAACACACTGCACTGATACCCAATGTACTTATCATGACCAGAAATGAACTTTACAGTCAATAATGTAAGTCTCAAATTTAAAAGAGAAGTACCATCATTTGAGTCTACAAGTTAAAAAAGGGGGAATTATCTGAGTTATAATCATAAATCATGAATGAGAAATTGATGGAAAATTTGAAGAAAACATGGGATTGACCTCTGAAGCACATGCAGGATGGCCTTAGGTTCGTAGTATCAGAATACGTATCAAACCAAAATAAAATTACCAATACTTTAGTCACAGCGAAAGCCATTAGAGAAGCGTCCACAGGCATGTTGCCTGAACTTCGTCAAAATAGGTTTACTATTTTTAACTTTAAGCAAGTGACTTCAGAAATACCATGACAACATAATCCAGGTCACATCTTACCGAAATACATTTGAAAAAAGCCAAATTTTACCAAGCAAGAATGAGGAACCACTAACACTTTCTGTTGCTAGTACTTATTCCTAAGATTAAGTTGCTGCTAGAAACAACTTCATACTGGCTCTTACTATGTCGATACCAGTCCTCATAAAATAACCTCAAATTAACCAAAGGTCAGCCAATTAACAAATCATTATATGCAGAAAGTAAATAAATGGTCCAACAGAGCACCTCTAGCTAGAATCAGTCACAAGTGAGGAATTGTTGTCAGTATAACACACCCTATTCTCAGAGAACAACACAACACAAGTACTGTCTCTCTAATGAGTCAACTTATTACTTTTTAGTAGCTCAAGCATCCTCTAAAAGGAGGTGAAAGAAAAGTAATTCATAGTTGGCCAAAAACACAATCACAAAACAATAGAATCTCCGATATAATTGAGTGCAAGGAGAACTGAGGTGTAAGAAGTTAAAAAAAGAAATGTAAATTCTAAAAACAACATATTAACCAGCAGTTATATATATTGTTATGCACAACTTTTCATTTGCCCCATTCCGAAAAGTGTTGAAAGAACTCTTCACTTTTTGTGCTAGGAATCAACAAAAGAGAATATGGTGAAAGAAATGAAAATAGAGAAAGGAGTGGAAGAAACCACATAAAAGCCAGAACAAGCATATTAACAAAGTGTCAATTAACCTCATTTTATATATTGACCAAAACTCTCATGCTTTGAAGCATAAACAGAATTAAGGGGGGGAAAAAAAAAGAAGCAACTTCATGATTCATTTCCTTCCACACTGACAAAACATCCAGAAGACAAAATTGATCCATCCAAGAAAAAAAATAAATAAATAGAAAAAGCATTTTCAATAGAATTTCAATTTAGAACTATCAATCATTAAATAAAAATAAAACCATGAGATTCAAAGCTCATTCATTACAAGATAAATATAAGTAAACCACTCTTCACGCCAAAAAGGCTAGGTACATAGGATATCAGAATGACACAAGGCATTTGACATAGCATATAACACAAATCCATTTGGAAAGGAGTAAAGTCTTTCAAAATTAAGTTATCTGTCGGAAAAACACATGTTCTCTATCTGCATTGGTAGGGAAAACAAAATCATACCTTTCATTCTTACCAAAACCAAAGCGGGCACCAAAATAGAATGCAACAGCAAGCAACCATGAATCACTGTGAACTGCAACCAATGACAACCAGTCCTTCTCTTGCATACCATCCCTAGCAAAGTTTATACCTAAGGCTGGTTCAGGAAGCTCAGGAGGAACCTCTTCAACAGGCAGGTTAACTTCCCATGTCTCATTTGGAAGTCCATATAGACACAAATTCTCCTTCTCTGTTAAGCAGAACATACCATCTTAAACAACTTCACGTGACTCATAAGCAGATTGAAAGTTAGAAAACAACAACATAATGCTTTCCAGTCCAACTAAAAAGAAAGTAAATGAAATATAGCGTGAGAATCTACAAATATCAATATCCACTAAAATCCAACTTTTAGCGATCAAACAATGGCCAGAAGTACAAAATATTTAATGTAGTAGAAAGAAAACTGCAACTCATTAGCTGCTCTGTCAATGAGGTTCAACTCGACCTCAAACGTCAATACCTTCACTGAGAGTCTGTTAACCCCCCCCCCCCCCCCCTCTCTCTCTCTTTTTTGTGCTTTTATCTGAACAAAGCCCTTGAAATTCGTAGAGAAGAGTTGAACAATCAAAACAAATGGGGGATGCAAGTTACAAACAGTTGAACTCTGTAATCTATGTTATTCTCTGGTTACTTGTACGATTAAAGACCAACCACCCACCATGATGTGTAAGAACTCATTAAAGTTCCAAAGCAGATGAATACAAACTCCACAAATAAACAAAACCTCAAATGATTTACCTTGAACAATACAGTGAGAATTAGACTCTAGGGTTATATGAGACCAAGGCGTTAATATTAAAACAGACAAATTTAAACATAATACAAATCCTTTTCCCGTTCCCTAGGAGAAAAAAAAAGGAGACAGGGAGCGTTCCGAAAGTGACAACATAAGGCTGCTAGTAAGTACTGTTTATGAAAATACCACATAAATTAAGGAAGTTCTGAGCTTCATTCTTTTGTGGACTGACAACCAATCAAGAGCAAATTACATGGTACTCTTAATTAATCATTCAAGCCTACTGAAATAATTGCTCACAGTCGTCAAAGTAATGTGATCACACACAAGTAAATAATAAACAGCAAAAAGAAACCAGGCAACCATCATTGAAATGATATTGCACACATGAATATCAATTCATGGTCAACCAACACAACAAATAGAAAATGTAGACTTTTTCCAATCCAATGTGTCTCATAGCTGAAAACAAGAACTTGGAAAAAAAACATGGTTTATGAATGCTTCTGGAAATGAACACCAAGAATAAAGACACCGAAAAAATCTCAACTTTCAGTGGGAGAATAAGGCTCCAAAGCTATTCACCCATTGTTGTTTACATACCGTATTTCAAAAAACACGATACCCAAAGTACATTACTAACACAATAAATTATGCCAATAAGGAAACATTTTGCTACCACTAGATTTAGAGAACTGAAGAACCATAATTAAATATAAAAAAAACTAGTGAAATTGTAAACAAATGCAACTCCCCCAAACAATAAAAATGAAAATATATTTACATATATTTAAGAAAGAGTGAACCCACCGGGATCGCACTGCTGGTAAAACTTTTCAACCTCTGCAAAAATTAATAAATAGATAAATAAAAATAAAAATAAAATAAAATAGATAATCAAAAATAAAATAGAAATAAAAATTCAAGAAATGGCAAAAAACCAGAAAATTCATAAATATATATACCCAAAAAAGAAAAGAAAACAAAATTAGCAAAAATTTAAGGGGGGGATAAAAGAAGAGACCATTAGTTAGAGCCTTAATCAAGCCGGCGCGTCTGCCTTTGAAATCGCTGAAGACCTCCTCCACAGTTCGAGGTAGTGGGTGTGGTATGCCCTCCATAGCTCTCTATCTTAAGCTCTTTGTCTCTTCTTCGTCACAAACAACAAACCCACAAAACCAATTCCAATGTCAACCTTATTCTCAAATCCAAACCAAATATTAGAATATATATATATATATGTTCCTATATATATATATATATATGAATGAATGAATTACAGACACAGAACAGACGTACAGAATTCCTAAGTGAAAATTGGAAATTCAATCCAAAAATGGAAAACCCAAAAGCTAAAACCTAGAACCCACAACGTCCAAGTAAGGCTAGGGTTTTGTTAGCGGTTCGATTGGAGGTGATAAGTGTTATTAGGGTTTGTTTGTTTACTGATGAATTTTGCAGAGATTTGACGTTTGGAGGTGGGGTTGGAGTGGAGGGGAAACTAAACTAAAATATATTAAAACTCCGTTATTGAATATATACCAGAGATAGAGCACACACCCCCTCTCTCTCTGATATCTATATATATCCCTCTCTTTCTCAGATTGTCTCTCTGTTTTTCTTTTTTCTTTTTTTCATTTTAAATAAATTTCAGACTGGAAAAGAGACGAGGGCTCACAATATGAGGGTCGGGCTTTCATATGTAGGCCCCAAACTTTTTATTGGGCCAAATTTGGACATGGATAGTAGACTACTAAACGGATGATTTTTATTTCCAGCAATGTTTTGCAAAATGATTTTTAAAAAAAATATTTTTACAGTAAAATTATGACATTTTTAAGACTAATTAATGGATGTGACCAAGATCATTTAACATTGTAACCCTATTTCTAGTCTTTTTTTTCCCCCCCCCCCCTAAAATACTCCTAAAAAAGTCGTTATTTTAGTTAAAAAATACTTCTAACAAATTCTATTTCCAAACAAATTTCAAAATGTCCAAACTAGTTATTCCCCAACATACCAAACAATATCTATTCCGAATGATACAAAAATTTCTCAAGATGAACAAGTACTTATCCCTTAGGAAATCACAAAAGAACATCTGTGAATCTTATACCTTATGGTTGAACTTGAAAAAGCAAGTTGCATACTCCTGTTGATCTAAGCAACCATGCAGTACTAACTTCCGAACAATACGAAGAGGTAACCGAATAATAATTGAGTACACCAAATAGAGCAAGAAGATTCTTCGTGCACTCAATATCTTTATCCGAGAGATAGTTGGCTTTCACAACACTGTAGCTTCGTAACATTGGTAAATGGAATGGAGATCTGACACATAGAATGGCAACAGTGCCAAGCAACCTAGCTCGACACTGTCAAATTTTTGTATGACAAAACTCACTTCGTCCACTCTGATTATATTATTTGATCAAACATTTCATATTACTTAAGAGGACAGATAGAGCGAATCCAACGGCTGATCACACTCTAATTCTTCTTATTTAAAAGAACCTCCCAACCCTATTTGAGGGTTAATTGCTCTTATAGATCCAAATCTCTCTCTTTCACTGTATTGCCTTTCCACCTCTTCAATTGAGTAATACTAACTTGACTATCATGGTGCCTTTGGCAGGTACGCACCAGTGCCCAGCATCGTTTCCCAGTCTACCATGCCTAGATAGAACATTTGTTTTTCCTTATTCGTCATCTTACCAAATAGGGGTTTGAACCTTGTAATATATTGCATCAACACTACTTTTAACTATTTTTCCACTCTTATTTTCTATTTCTCGTATTCATCTCTTATGCTCACTATCTGGAACAAATAATAATCTCCTTGTCTAGTGAGTTTTTTTTTTTTCCCTTCTGCAAAAGCAAATAGTATAGTCAGAACCCAATAACGGTTCTTTCTCCTTTTTTTTTTTTTTTTAACTATTTTCATGATTTTATCCTACTTCAAGTCATGTATTTTCACCCAATGTCTCCTTCTTTATCTCTCTTTGAATGATTATTATTCCTTTTATATATTCTTACTGGCAAATCACCTCTTCTTTTACTTCTCAAAATTTTATCCAAAACTGCAAATGACTTTTTCGTTCATTATCAAAACTGTGAGTGTTAGAAAACCCACTCGACCAAACCCGACTGATGAATTTAGTGCCGTGTCAAACTCATTGGCCAATTTTGGCAAGTAGGGACAAGTTGGAGATTTAGCTATGCTGGGTTTGATTGGGAAATACACCCAAAAATTTGTATTATTACAAGTATATTGGATATTGCTATAAAGTGATGATGAAGTATTACTATAAAGTTATATTTACTTCGTCATGCATGTTAATAATGATGTCTGATTATTTTTAAGTACGTATTAAAGGATCCTTGATTTGTCATTAATTTATATACAAGCAAAGTAGTTCACTTATTTGAGATATAAATTGTAACACCTCCTAGCTATACTACATAGAAATATGCTCACTTACACATAGAAAAGCTAAACAGTATTATCTTATTTTCGTTGACCTTGCAAAAGCGGAAAGTAGAGGATAAATATAAACATTTCTATTTGGTTCTAAAAACATCTGCGATATACCTATTTTACACTGCAGTAAAATATATATTTTGTACAATACAAAACACAGTGCTAATACTATTCACAACTCCCACAGGATCACTACATACACATACATAGTAAAAATATGTACAAAGATTTTAAAAAGTTCTTCTTCAGTTCAAAACTGGCGTATGAACAGTATTGGAGTAGAAACAGCTCAACCAACATTATTCCTAGTTCTGATCATCTGCATCACAAGAACTAAATGAGCAATAGCTCAGTAAATGGAAATCCATGCATGCCTATGAACAATTATTTGTACATAAAACTTATTAATCTTTATACCCTTAATTTCCTTAAAAAAAACATTAATATTCAAATCATATTTGGGCCCCTTCTTCATATAGTTCCTAACTCAGTGACATAGCAGGTATCCTCTTAATAAATATCATTTGAGGATTACCCTGTTTTGGAATTAACCTCAAAGGATTTGACCTCCCTCTAGTATGGCTCACCCTGTCTTGGACTTAATCTTAAGGGATTTCACCACATTTACGTATTAAATCAGCAAGATAAGAACCATATCCCTCTTTAAAATAAATAACATTTAGGGTATAATACTCTTTATTAAAATCATAACCTGTAAATAATTATTTTGTGTATACAAACATGACATGCCTTATGAAAATGATATGAACAATTTTAATATATATAAATCTCAATATCACAAATACATCAACTTTAATATATACAATCATATTCATAGGTTCTTGTGATGCTAAAGTGAAATTTCTACTTACCTTGAGTCTTTAGGAATAGAATAAGGTGAAGGCAGATTCCTCTCCAAAGGAAACTTGATGTGCTTAAAGACCTGTTCAAGACATTTTAGTTCCCTTTTAAATACCTTTTTTTTTTAAAAAAAATATATCGTACATCAAATTAACAAGAATATAACAAATTATGTCAGCCCATAATTGCATATTCTTGTTGTGACCAATAACTGAAATTTTATGTCCATATCTCTAAACATACTCACACCATGATAAGTATATTTCCTAGTATTCAGAATAATAATATAACTTGTCATATTCATTAATTATTATAATCTCTCTAAAAACCTGAATTAAATTTATTGGGTCCAACAAATTTGCATCAATGAATAAAAGGTATGAAAACAAGAAGTAGAAGTGAGAATAGAAACTTCCATATCAGGTTAGACATAAAACATAAAAAAAAATGATTAAAAAAAAGAATAACTAGTCTACTAAATAATAATAATAAAAAACCTAACCATCACTTAAAAGAAGTAATCTCCCAATCATATACTTTACTCAGCTAACAACCATTATCATAAAAAATAAAAGTAATCTATAGTTTCTAGACAATTAAAGTGAGCCCCAAAATCAAAACAAGCCATCTTAAATCACATGTATAGGTGTATATATATATATATATATATATAGAGAGAGAGAGAGAGAGAGAGAAACATTACATACTAGATTCCTAAAACCGAGAAATATTTTATTCACTAGCATTAACTATTCCTATCTAGTGGCAAGGATAAGAGTGGACGTACGATCAATAAAAAAATAAACATCAATATATGATACCAAAACTATTAAAGGTAACAAACCTTAAGAAAATATGCTCACCTTTGTTATAGATAAGATTGAGTTGATTTACTGAAGTTAATTCATAGTAAATCTTGTGGAGTCACCGCTTGAGGTAAATAGATACGGGAGAGGGAGAGAAAGTGGGTCGATTTTGAGGAGGGTTTTGGAGGATTAAAAAAAAATGCTGATTTATTTAAGTTATGTAAATGAGTTTGAGTAGGTTAGAAAAACTCTTAAATAATTCATGGCCTAGTTGACCTCTTATAAATAAACAAATAAAGAAAACAATAATAATAATAATAGTAATACTTATAATAGTCACTTATAGATATCGTGTATGACTGATCAAACACATAACTTATTTTAATTAATAGTACCAAATAATAACATTAAAATAGAACTACTCTCTTCTAAAGAAAAATAACAAATACACACATATAGTAAAATATGCTAAATTACGTCTACCTAAGTTGTTGTTAAGAATAATAGAAGAAGTATTTATCCATTAGGAGATAACCTTAGACCCTTAGCACATCAATTTCTTCTCGGATATGAAAACTGACATTTCATTGTACATAAAACTAGGAATTTTATTAGTTAATTCAAAAATTTTATATATCATAATAAGCACTTAAATCAAGTATTTTATTTATGAAAATAAATATGAGTATAGCAAATTGACATGGTAAAATGTTTATTATTGGCAAGATGCACGTGTGAGAATTTTGGGCACTACATAAATACTCTATAATATTTCTAGATTATTGTTCACAACCATTAAGAAAAGTTGGGCATTTTTCTTAGAGAAGGATGTGAGGTTTTGCACTAGGTAAATCTTGAGCCATGAAAGTGTGACTTCATGTAAGTACTCTATTGTATGTTAGATGCAACGAACAATACCAAATGAGATAATATTTCTTAACGTAAGTACCGTGATCAAGAACTTAATCTTATAACTTAAAGACAATTAGTGTAATATTTCTTAACCCTAAAATATGTAATGAACTCGTGTACATAGTTTATATTATTTAAGATGTAAAAGGATGCAGATCAAGAGACTACGGCCTAGAGTCCAACATTTCAGTGATACAACATAGTATATATTGAGAACATATACACATGAAAAAATTAATTTATCAAGACTTCTAGAAAAGTCTTATTCTCTGTTAGACATAATTTTGTCTCAATGAAGATTGCTAAGATACAACTACAGGGACAAAATGATAATTTTACAGCTCTGTTAGTTGATATTTTATGAGAGGATACATATGTTATCATTATTTAGTTGTTGGCCTTTGCTACCACTGAGCCTATAAAAGATATTTATATCTAGATTACTAGTAGTATGCTCTTGTTGTGTCAAAGGTGTTTATCAGGTCATACGAGATAATCTACTCATGAGATCTTCCTTCCTTTAAGAGTGATGAGATCTAATGTAAGCTCATCGTTTGAATAGAAGGGTGAGCCTATGTGGTCCTAGGTATCGAAGAAAATAAGGGGCTCATATGTAAGAATCCTCGAAGAAAACTTAAATGGGTAAAGCTCGAAGAGTGCGCTCTTAGGCCTAATTTTGGATTATTGATTGGATTAAATTGTGCTTCTTCTAATAGTTGCAATTTTAGAAAGGATTGGTTATATTTATCCTTCATCAAGATCATATTTCTTAGTTGTTAGTAGCTCAATTAGTATGAGCTTCAATGTTAGGTGAGCCTCTACCTCTAGTTCTTTATAGAGAATTCTAACCTATATTCGTTCGATTTTTCACGATCTTGGAAAGTGTTTAGTTGCACTTGTTGATATGTTCGTACAATTTTGGTACATCAACCATTAGTAAGTTATGGAGTGGGCTGATTGATATCTAAATGCTCTATTGCTGCCATGAAATTGTATACTGCGATGTTTCTAGTCTCTTGACGATTGCTAATAGTTGTTGTTAGTTGTTCTTTTGTTAATATTGGGTTTCTATTGGTTCTTGGAGTGTCTAAGTCAATAATCCCAATGGCAGGTATCACCTAGTTTATTGTGATTGCAAAGAGAATCTCATGTTTGATTGTTAGTTTAGGCTTGAGTAGCTAGAATAATAGCTGGATTTTTCAGTGGTAGAAGTGGTTCCATGGTTTTGCCTCTAATCATCATTAGTGGCTACTGCTTGTGCCTCTTGATTTACTCTTTTTTGCTTGATAGTTTTCCAATTTTCCATAGAGGGATTTTGTAGTGGGTTGCTATAATAGCCCAACTTCTAGTGCCAGTCATTAATAGAGGATTTGTTAACACAAAAAGATCACATCATTGGTTTAAATATGATCGAAAATATAAATAAATTACAAAAAAGTAACTAAAAGACAAGGATTTGAGTGGTTTAGCCTTAAGAATAGGCTACATCGACTATGGTTTTTCACTGTGAAGACGATTAGAAGTGGAACCATTGTAGGTTAAGTTTTGTGTATCATGCATAAATTATAACGTAGTTGAGGATTTCTATTTATAATGAAAGAGCTTTGTCATTTATAATTGCTTAGATAGGGAGATTTAGATAACTATGAATATATAAATAGAGTAATTATTCATATATTGATAGGATAATTCAATTATTCCTTAACATGTAATTTATCCAACTTCTTGAAGAATCTTGTGAGATATTTTGACTTTTTTGCTTTTGGAGAGCTACTCGCTCAATATTATCTCACTCTATTTCTAGAGTTAGGCGAAGTGAGAAACTCAGATGATATAAATTTGACGATCCAGTTGCACATATCTTCTATTAGTTATGAAGAGCTGGTGAACACTTTCTAGGAGATTTGTGATCGCACAACAAGCTCAAATCTAGTGCCAATAAAAGCTCTTGAAGCTTAAAATTGTTAGCATCAAAGGCGATATTTGAGTGTTCAAGTCTTAGTGCATTTTTTTTTACCATCTA
This sequence comes from Parasponia andersonii, assembly GCA_002914805.1. Lineage (NCBI taxonomy): Eukaryota > Viridiplantae > Streptophyta > Magnoliopsida > Rosales > Cannabaceae > Trema > Trema andersonii. The sequence goes on along the minus strand of JXTB01000203.1, from coordinate 483,149 downwards.
TTATCGATAAAAGAGGGATCATATGCTTTAGACATGACATTTAACCATCATTTCCTACGAAGATGTTTAAAAGGTACTTAGATGTAATTAAATTGTAAGTTTGATGAGTAAAACACTACCCAAAAAAATGGAAGGAAAAAAGAAAGAATGAGGGACCTAAATGATAGATTGAGAAGAGTTTCAGTCTCTAGATGATACTGAATCTCATAAAAATTAAATCAAATGGGCTGATTGTCTTAGGAATTTTTCTATATAATCTGATCACTAAAATCATAGCTGACCATTTAGAGCGCATTTGTTCTCCAAATCAGTTTGGTTTTGTTCCTAATAGAAATGTAAGGGATTGTATTATCAGGACCTCCGAATGTTATAATTGCTCAGATAAGGTAAGTTTTGGGGGTAATGTGACTTTAAAAGTGGACATCAAGAAAGCTTTTGATACTTTGTGTTGGGATTTTATAAAGGTTGTGCTTTCAGCTTTTGATTTTGGTGAGACCTTTATGAGTTGGGTGGATACTATTTTTTATTGATCACGTCTTTCTATTATGATTAATAGTACTCTGCATGGTTATTTTTTATGCTCTAAAGAGGTTCACCAAGGTGATCCACCATCTCCACTCTTGTTTGTTCTTACTGAAGATTATCTCAACTATTTGTTAATATATGTTGGTACAAACTAGTACAATTATTCCAATGACCTCGGCTAGAAATTAGAAGGTGTCTGTTCACTTTCTTTTTGTCGATGATTGTTTGTTGTTTGCCCGCGCTTTAACTTCTAATTTAAAGGCAATCTTACAGACTCTTTTTATTAAGTCCTATATTTACTTTGGTCGTGCTATTTCTCCTTTCTGAATCACAGATTTCTTAACCCTCACAGCAATGCATAAAAGAGGCTATGCTTTATCTTACCTTGGTGTTTCTTTATTTGTTGGAGCTCCAAAATATTCTCATTTCTAGTCGATATTTTGAAGGTATGAAACTTTCTATGGTAGATTGAGTTACTCTTATTAACTCGATTATTATGGGATAACTGTTTTACTTTTTCCAGGTTTATTGTTAGCTGACGACTTTATTGAAGGAGTTGATCTCTTCTATTTGCAATTTTTTTTTTGTCTAGTTCTACTAAGGGTTCTAAGCCCATCATTGCCTCCTAGAAAAGGTACTATAAATCAAAGAAGTATGGTGGTTTAGGTCTTAAGGATCCTAGATATCTAGATGTGGCGCTATGATAGATGAGTCTTTTGTTTTTATGTTTTTGAAGGGCTATTTATTCTCATGAGGCTTTTCTCGAAGAAGGATTTGTAAATTTTCTGTCTTGTATGGTTTGCGAGCCTATATTCAGCCTCTCTTAGATGAATAAATTTGGAGAATTAGAAAAAACTCAACAGTTTGGCTTTGGATAGATAATTGGCTAGGTATTCTGTTGTTTGAGACAATGGATTTTAATTATATTCTGGAGCCTAATCTAGATGCTACTGTTGGTAGTTTTATTTCGTAAACTAGGTGGTCTCTTCCTGCCTCTTTTTGTTCTAATTTTCCATAGATTGATGAAGAAATTCAAAAAATACATTTGGGTGATTCGCCATATGCTCTAGTATGGCATCATTTCTTTTCTGGTCATGTCACTTGCAATGAGGCTTATTTTTAACTAGTAAGTTCTTCTGTAAAGGAAAGATGGGGCAATAAATTTGGGTCAGTTACATTCCTCCCTTGCGCTCTATAATTTTTTGGAGGTTGCTTTAGGTCAAGCTCCTAACAGAGTTGAATCTTTGCCGTTGGGGTTTTATCATGCCTTCTTATTATTGTTTTTGTTTCCTTTATGAGGAAAGTGCAGATTACTTGTTTCTATCTTGTTCTTTTACTTATAATATTTGGGGAGCCATTGCCTCTGCCTTTAGGCGCCGTATTAGACTGAACGGTTTTATTATTGATTTTTGGCTTGATGCGTTTGAAACCATTTTTATTAGCTAAGTGTCACAACTCTGGAGGGGGACTACCATTGTTTTTTGCTGTTTCGATCATTTGGTGGTCTCATAATAAATTAATTTTTGACAACGAGCACACTTCTATTCATTTGGCTCTTGTTATGTTTTGGCAGGCTATTAGTGAGTCTAATATGGTGGGTTCACGTGTAATGAGAAATTCGGTTTAAGACTTAGGGATCCTTAAATGTCTTAATGTGAAATCAAAACCTCCTAGAGCTCCTCAGATTATTGAAGTATTTTGGCGTGCTCCCCCAATAAGATGGTTAAAAGTAAATACAGATGGTGCCTCTTATGATTGTCCCAGTTTGGCTGGATGTGGAGGAGTTTTCAAAACTTCACGTGGTATTTTGAAAGGTTGCTTTATTATTCCTATTGGTAAAGCTTATACTTTTGAGGCAAAGTTGGTTGCGGCAATTCATGCCATTACTTATGCTTGGAACTTCGGGTGGAGAAACATTTAGCTAGAAAGTGACTCAGCTTATCTCATCTCTTTATTTAGATCTCGTTCAATAATGATTCATTGGCGTTGGAATCCATATTAGATGCGTTGTTTCCAGCTTATATCTAAATATGACCTTTCGTGCTTTTCACATCTTTCAGAAAAGAAATGTTGTAGTTGACATTTTAGCTTTTAGGGCTATGAGCATTCAAGGCCAATCTGGTAGCACTCTACTCTATCTTTCATACAAGACACATTTAACAAAGATTTTTCGGGTCTTTCAAGCTTTTGCTTCTCTTAGGTGCCTATGTTGTAAAATAATGTGCTTTTTTTTTTTTTTTTTCCTTTTTGTGGTTCTTTTCTTTAGGTTTTACACATAAAAATTTTTTAACGAGATATTGTTGGGAGGTTAAGACAATAATTCTGTTTTTGCAAAACTATTCAGCTCTTTTTAGGACTTATATTATCGTTTTAATTTTTTTTTATTTGGATGCTTTCATGCTATTATTTTCATATATTTTTTTTATTATTTTAATAAATTAACGAAGTGTTTCTTAGTTTGTCGACGTAAGTTTTAAAATATTTTATTTTATAAAAAATATAAGATTTAATTAATAATTTTTATTTATTATAAAAAAAATATTTATTACTACTTAATTATTATCTCATCTCATTAAAAAAAAATAAATTTAACCTACTTAATTATTATCTCATCTCATTAAAAAAAAATAAACTTTTACGTCTATTTATAACGAGTCGAACCTAAGATGGATATCCCAAATAAAATCGATATATCATATAATTAATGTTTTGTAGGTAACGCTCTTTCCACTTGGCCTACCCCTTCTCGTGTTGTAAGTATTTCCCTTTGGTTACCTCCGCCGAAAACTAGTCTACGCGCGCTTTCGCTCCCCGTACGGCCCCGTCTCCTTCTGTTCTCTGCCAAAGTTTGAACAAATGTGTAATTGCGATGCTCATTCGTACCCCACGATGATGGTTTCCTCCATATCCCGCCATTGATACGAAGCTTTAAGTTTCTGGCTAACTCAGTTTTCTCTCTGAGAGGCTAAGCCCAAGCCTAGGACAAAGCACGCCCAACTTTTTGGTGGGTATGTCTCATTCGTGGGTTCGAGCCGTTTCGGCTCGGAAGAAGAATCCAGCTTTCGGTTTCTTCAATCGAAAAGCCATTGGTCTCTCTGATAATTCCACTAGCGTAGTTACAAACTTCTGCAGAGAGGCACCAAGAAACTCTTTTTGTTCAACGTCAACTTCCCAGAACTGTGATTCGTTTACAGCTAATTTAGGTACATAATCATTACCATATTTTCTCTCCTTACGTTATGAAATATCGGGTTTTTTTCCCCCCTGCAAAGTACATAGTTTTTGTTAGAATGGTTGTGCGCAGAAGTGTTTGATGAAATTCTTGTCTCAGGATCGTTGCTTGATGCTGCCTCTTTACATGGCATTGGGACCCCATCTCGGGGTTGGAACTGCTGCAGGTCCGTTTCTAGCTTTTGTCGTAGTTGTTCTGTTCGGGCTTCCAGAGAATTTTGCTCGCTACCCAATAATGAATTGTCTAATTCCGGTTCCTCAGTTGGTAAAAATGATGATCTTCGGTTCTCTTCTGTAACCCTTCTTAAGGATGATGATGTTGCAACGGGGAAGGTTGAGGGCAAGTACCGAAAACCTGTAGACTTTACCGCAGTGAACAAGAATCTGCTTCCAACTGTTGTCCTTGTTGGACGCCCAAATGTGGGCAAGTCAGCATTGTTTAATCGGTTTGTTTCATTTCTAATGTCTATAATTTGTTTAAACTTTTAGAATTGTCATTTTGTTTATTAATTTTGAAATATGGGCATTTTTTGTAGTTTAATTCGAAGGAGGGAGGCTCTTGTCTACAACACACCAGATGATCATGTTACTAGGGACTTTAGAGAAGGCATTGCTAAGTTGGGTGATTTACGATTTAGAGTACTGGACTCAGCTGGCTTAGAAACGGCAGCATCTTCAGGCTCTATTCTTGACAGAACTGCTGGAATGACGGCAAATGTGCTTAGAAGATCTCAGTTTGCTATATTTTTAATTGATTCAAGGTTGGTTAATGGCGGCTCTATGTTTTTCTTGTGCAAAATGTGCTAGTTAGGGAAACTTAGGAAGACATAGTGTATTCTGAAAAGAAACTTCACTAAATTTCACCAGTGTTGGGGAGATTGTGGATTACAAAGAGTTATCTCTTATTGGAATTGTTTAGGGAATGCTTTTATTTTATCCTAGAGATCCATGTGCTATTTCCTCCTTAAGAATTGAGTTCATTGTTGTAATGTGGAAAATACTCCAACAAATGTGTTGTACTTTTTACCTTTGTTTTGTTCTTTCCTTTTCAAGTATGATATTTGATTCCTTCCTCGGTGTTATCTTATCTTACTAGAGTCGGACTGCACCCCCTTGATCTGGAGGTTGGAAAGTGGTTGCGCAAGCATGCACCTGGCATCAAGCTTGTAGTAGCGTTGAACAAATCAGAATCTTTTTTCGATAGCAGTAGCTCTCTTGTCTCTGCAGCTGCTGAAGGTTACAGACTAGGATTTGGAGACCCGATAGCCATATCAGCTGAAACTGGATTGGGTTTGCAAGATCTTTATGAGGCTCTCAGGCCTATGCTTGAGGATTATATGCTCGAAGTCTTGAATGGTAAGGTACCTCTTGAAATCATTCTTTTAAAACAATTATGCATTTCTGAAACATTTTTTCTAAAGGAATGATGAGTCCCCTGGATTCTAATAAATTATACTCAAACTTTTATAAGGTCTCAACAGAACATTCGTTCTTATGTAATAATAAGATCCCTAGAGTCTGATAAATTGTGTTCAAACTTTTGTCATGTGTCAACAGCACGCTGTTATGTTATGTGATAACTTCCATATTCATGGAGGTACTTATGAAGACTACTCTACCTGTTTAAAATGTAGATATGGACTGCTGTAAGTTTTGGTTCAACATATTAGCATGTGAAGCGTCACTATATGTGTCAACACTGTTTAGCTTCCACTTATGATATTTTTTATTCTGGATTGTGGTATCGTTCTTAACAATTTTTTTATGGTGCACATGGACCCCTACAAGCTACGTATTAGACATTTTAGTCTATCAAGTTTTAGTAATTACATGTTTATTTTACAGACTTTGGAATGTGTTTAGATTTAATGAGATCATAGTGACATTTGTGGATGCAACGAGTGACACACCGGGGCCATGGTTCATGAAAGAGGTTGAACCCCCTCCCCTTTCACTATGTTTGGCTAATGAACTCCTCGCTTTAGTCTGTGCTATTTCTTCTTTGGGCTGGGGTCAACAGTGGCCATAGTAGTAGTGTCCTGGAGCCTGGCTACCCACCGGAGGCGCCAATCAGGAAAGTCGCAGAGGTTAAATGTAATTCTAGGTAATGGGATCAAAGCGACAGTTATAGTGGCATTGTATTGAAGTAGTCAACACGTTCTACAAATCTTGAGAAATAGATTATATCATAATTTCAAACAACTTTCTATGAAGTTTATTGTATAAATGATGGAATTGTGGCAAATGTCAATATTAGTTATAATCAGGAGATGAAAACAGATATATACCGTAGCTGTGGTCCAGAATTTCCTACTGTAACATCCAAATGTTGACTTTTCTTTTTGCCCTTCCATCGTTTTAAATCTGAAATCCTTGACACCTTTTGGTCTAAAAACCTTGATGATTTGAAAGCCTAGCTGACCTGGTTGCGTGTTGGTAATCTAACTCTGGACACCATAGGCTGTCATGATAGTTTTCTATCCTTCACTAATTTGATTTTGGCTCTTCTAATGCATGGGACATTAGCATTATTTATAACAGGTCTTATGCGTACAGTGCCTTACGTTACATATTCTCAAAGGTTCTCTTTTACATTAACCATGTGAATGCGACATGTAATTTTGATCATTTTAAATATGGACCCTTTTTTTTTTTTTTCAAAAGCTTTGCATGTCGGCTTGATAATATTAGGAAATCTCAATCTTATTATTGTACAACAAAATCACATTCATTTGTTGTCGTATCGATAGTAAATACCGGACACCTATTGACAATCTGCATTGTCTACATTATGGTCACTCTATGATGCTCCAGTAGATAAATTATGGTTCTTTTTTTCCTTCTCTTTTAAATGTTACATTGAACTTTTACTGATACTAGATGAAGGTGGTGAGGATAGTAATTTCAGTCAGGAGACTGAAGACAGCAATTCCGATGAGGTTGAGGAGAGTAAATTGTCATTACAGTTAGCAATTGTAGGAAGGCCCAATGTTGGGAAATCAACCTTGCTGAATTCATTGTTGCAAGAAGAGCGTGTTCTGGTGGGTCCAGAAGCTGGATTGACAAGAGATTCTATCAGAGCTGAGTTTGAATTTCAAGGGCGAACTGTATATCTGGTGAATAACAATTTTTTTCTTTTTTTGTTAACCTTGGTCCTCTTCTGAGACAAATAATGAAGATTCATCCATATTTTCTCATAGTGATTAAATAAATGCCTAGACTCATCAGATGTCATTGCTTTGACCCCACTGACTTTACGGTTTTCAATATAATTATTACATGTTTTGTGGTTTATTCCTCAATCCTCATCTTGGAATTGGCTTCAAATCATTTGTCAGGACCCTTCATTTCGAAGTATTGTATTCTTTTTTTCCATTTATAGTCCTAGGGTTTTCAAAAAGACACTCAAGTAGGAGGCATCATCTTTTATAGAAGTCAGATACCTTAAGTCAGCATTATGGGTTGTTGGAGTATCAATGTATCTTTTCATAGCTTGATTGTGTGAAAAATTGGATTTAAGTCATATTTCGTCTATTGTGGCTTCCTTTTCAGGTTGATACTGCAGGTTGGTTGAAGAGGACGAAGGATGAGAAGGGACCATCATCCTTGAGCATTGTGCAAACAAGAAAGAGTCTAATGAGAGCTCATGTTGTTGCTTTGGTGCTTGATGCTGAAGAGGTTTGTTACAAATAATGTTCAATTTTGTAAAAGTCTGGTGAACTCGTAGTATTTTAGATCACTATTGTGGAAATGCTAATATTATCTAAAACAGAGTTCTTAAGTGATCCATCTTGTGGTAGCTAATCCTAAAATTCCTTGATTTTTTTTCCTGAAACACTAATTCTTTAAGTAGGCGGGACAGGTTTTCACGGGTGAGGTGGTCAAGATATGGAATAAGATAATATATGATATAAAAGGTGTCTGTGATATAGACATGGAATACAATATGTTAGGAAATTATATTATTGTTATTATTATTATTATTATTTATAATTATTTGGATTCATTATTAAATGTTATTTAAATTTAGATAACTAGATTTAAGTTTAATAGTTTGTAGAATGTGTTTAGTTTCCTAGTTGAGTCCAATTGTCTATCTATAAATGAGTTTAGCTATGTAATTGTTTCTGAGACTGATGAATTGAGGAATGATTATTGAGTTTTATCCCTATATGGTTTTCTCTCTTTGAATTCTTATCTCTATTGTTTTTTTTTTCCGTTCATCTATTTTCATTTGATTCTCTTCAATTCTCTTCCTTATTCTATTCTGTCTCTCTAATCGATTTCTTTTCTATCATGTTTATCTCTTGCTATTCTACCAATTGTCTTGCTATTCTACTTTTCTCTCTATTTCTTTATCCTTTCTCATCTCATCCTACATCAGTGTGTGTGGATGCATGTGGTTTCTTTTTTTTTTTGCCGACCGAAATGATCTTCTCCCTCGAGGTAAAGTATGCTGACATTTTACGTTTTATATTTTGGCTTATGTTATTCTGTTTAGTATGATGACTGGTGATAAAATCCCTATATTTAAGGCAAATGATGGTTTCATCTAGGATGGTGAATGGCAATGTGTTGACATGAAAGTGGGTGATTGAAACGTATTGAGCACTTTACTCTCAAAACTCTGATACGCTAGAGTGAACACTTCCACAGATATGCACATGTATTTGTGATTTTGCATCACAGTGAAAACTTATGCAGTATTGTTCTATTTTTGTGACCAAAATGATCTGTATTCAGGTAATGTAACACTGGTGTTTTAAGGTGTTTTTAGTTTGTTAGTGAATGTAGTGAGAATGATGGACCGAATTGCAGTTAGGCAAAAGGACATTTTTTTGTGCTTGATAGTGGCAATGTCAAAAAGTGTATGACGGCAACGCATAGAAACCTCTGGACTTCTTAAATAGAATTCTACTAAGGGAGTAGTTGTTCATTTTGAAAGTAAATTAACAGGCTGACTACCATTTAATTTTGTTTGTTATTATCATGGTTAATGCAGTATCATTGTCACATACAACTGATTTTTAATTCTATTTCTGATTCACTTGTTTTTGCTATTTTGTTTTTCAATATAACTATTTTATTGCTATAATGAGCAGATTGCGAAATCTAAGAGAAGTATGACTCATACTGAAGTTGTTATAGCAAGGCGAGCAGTAGAAGAAGGGCGTGGTTTAGTTGTGATTGTGAACAAAATGGATCTTTTGAGAGGCAGACAAAATTCTACGTTGTATAAGAAAGTTAGGGAAGCTGTTCCTGAAGAAATCCAGACCGTTATACCCCAGGTATGCCTGTGCACAATACTTTCAACAGACTATCTCCATTGCTCTCTGCATGTTGCTGTTTTAGCTGATCATAGTAATTTTTACGTATATCTGACCTGGACCCCATGTTTGTTATATATGTATATATGTCTAGATATTAAATTTTGCACGGAATAACTGCAAAAGAATACCTTGAACTCTGGCCTTTCTACAACTTTAGCTCTATCTTTTGGCTGTGTAAAATTATATTTAAGAATTTCCAAAAATTTGTATGCTCTTAGCCAAATTTGACTAATTTATTTTGTTGTGTTAGGGCATTTTCTATAAGATTTCAGTGTTTTGCAACAAGAATATGTTAACCTCAATTCAGAGTCAGTGTTTAATGAAGAAAATAATTTAATTGTGAACAGAGGTACAAATTTTTAGAAATTCTTAAAGTGGAGGTATAATTTTGCAGAAGCCAAAAAATAACGTTAAGTTGCAGAAAGGCCATTGTTTAGGGTATCTTTTTGCAGTTAACCTAGTTATGCACAGAGGGATGATATTGTTAACCATGGTATCATGAATAACCAGTAATGTTATTGGCAAGGCCAAGACCACAAGTATGCCAGTGCACCTATGAAGGTAAAGCCACTTATCGAGAAAGCTCTGAAATGATGACGGGCTATAGAAGTGTGCTTTTAGAGTGCGTTAATCAGGATGTGAAAGCTGCAAGGGTTGTCAGACTTCCACCATTATTGCTAACAGTACGCAGTATCGGTGTTGTTGGCATTAGTGCCATTTTCAATCATCACTGCTGCAGCTTCCACCAGTCACCAGCACTGATACCAACAGTCCAAGACTGCTATTGCACCATCAATACCGTTACTGCTGTGTGATTGCTGCCACTGCCATTGCAATCACCTGTATTGCCAGCATTGCTATCCCTTTTACTTAACATGATACCGTCACCACGACCAGTGCCTCCACTATCACTGTCACAAGTCCCAACATAACCACTACTCATCTATTATCACTTATAAACAAAGACCATTTATGTGGTACTTTCACTGTCATTGCTGCTGCCGCGATTGCCATATTATTGATTGAAAAATGATGAAAAAATCAATAAAATTTTAACTCTTTGCAGAATAATTTTGTCAAGGTTCAGTTTGGAATTTATATTTAACACTTCACCAAATAGAGAAAGGACTTTTTTAAGGTTTAATGTGATCTAGATAATGAGTCCAGTTTTATCTAGCATGCTGGACTTTGCTCTTGAGCTTTTAGAATGCATGAAACAAGGGAAACGTAGGTTGGAGAAAATTATAGATGTGTTCGGAGGCAAATCGATTTTGGGGTCGTCAAGAATATATGAGACAAGTACAAACATCCAAGGTCCTTCCCAACAAATATCTGTATATATATAATACTATTTTCACACATCATTTGTTTCAATTACATCATGCTTTCTGGCCCTTTCTCAAGATCTATCCTATATAATCTGCTGTTGAGTTTGATGCAAATTACAAAGATAGTGATTTAGCATTATCATGTTTTTGCAAACAGGTAACAGGAATACCAGTTGTATTTATAACTGCAGTGGAGGGAAAGGGCAGGATAGCTGTCATGCGCCAGGTCATTGATACATATGAGAAGTGGTGTTTCAGATTGTCCACAGCTCTTCTCAACCGTTGGCTGCGAAAGGTCAGCTGAAAAAGCTTTTTCATTACTTTGTTTTAAGACTAAAATGGTTAATTGGGTAGTGAAGTCTGTTTCTCTCACATCCTCTGTTGGCCAGGTCATGAGCAGGCATTCTTGGAAAGATCAGGCTGCACAGCCCAAGGTCAAATATTTTACGCAAGTAAAGTCCCGACCTCCCACTTTTGTTGCCTTTGTGAGCGGGAAAACACGGCTTTCCGATACAGACATCAGATTCTTAACAAAGTCTTTGAAGGAAGATTTTGACTTGGGTGGAATTCCCATCAGGATCATTCAGAGAACTGTTGAAACAAAAGTTTCAGGCAAGCCTATGCAGTCTGGTGGCAAGACGGCGGACAAGATCTTGTCTGACAAGAGAAGTTAGTGTATGGTAAACAGGTTTGTATGAAATAACTAAACTTACAGCTGATGTTTTTTTAAACTTACTTTACATAAGATTATTTCACAATCTCTTGACTGAGGAATGGCTTATTACCGAAAACAAAAACCTTTGGTTTATTAAATTTAGCAAAGAAAAACTTTCGAGTTTTTGATTATTTAAAAAATCCTCACGTTTTAATAATTTTAGTTGAAAAAACTTAATTTTTGGTTATATCAAATAAATCTTTGGATTATAAAGTTTAATTAAATTATGTCTAAATCATCGATTTGGTAAAAATTAGCATTCATGCGATATTGTGCAAGGTTATCCTCATTGCCTTGCACAATAAAATAAAAATTTAGTGCCCCAATTAGGATGCAAATGATGTCATTCTATATGAAGAAAGATAGCGTCTTTCATCAGAACAAAATTAAAAAATGGTTCAAATGAATAAAATAACTAAGAAATGAAGTCGTGTTTTAGTCAAGTTATATTCTTGCATTATAAATTTTCATCAAATGATTGTTTTAAGCCCAATTTGACTAATTTTCAAAATCTTAAGGTTTTATTTGTTATAATCAAACACCTAAAATTTTTATTGCTAGAATTAAAAAATCCAAGGTTTTTTCTTCGATATAACAAAAAAAAGTTTTTTTTTGCTAAAATAACAGATTCCAGTTCGATAATGGTTAGTTTAGATCATTAGTAACACGGATTTTTTTAGTTTTTTCATTCGGTTCTGTGATGCAGGCAAGTATGAACCTACTACTATATTTTTTTAATTATGACAGAAAATGTGATGACAACAAGACTTGTGTTGATTTCAAGATGAATGGGTTACTAGGTTCTATTGGATTGTTCTTCTTTCAAACTTTTGAATATACTTTCTATAGAATCAGTCTTGAACCCCTACTAAGAAAAGCATAAATACTGAATATAAAGTGACGTGTCCTACCAATGAAAATAATGAGCACACACTTCAATTTTATTTTGGGGGCTGGTGAGTGAATGGGGCTTGCCAAAATCCTTACGTGGCTACAGTTTTAGAGATCACATTTGATCTCTAATAAAAACTTGCTTGGAGCCTCTATATATGTATTTGCAATTAAAGCAAGATCTCACTGTTCTTTTTTTTTTTTTTTTCCATCAATATTGAGATACCCATACAATTTTGCAATTTAAAACTTGATAATTAGGAAAGAAGAAAATTTAGTCATGAAACTATTTTTGAGGTAATCTTTCATATGACAATATCGATATACATAACTAAGATACAAATTTTTTTTGAGACAAATTAAAATCAACAATCAGGTTTTGTTATTAACTATGTCGCTGCAAACACTTCTATAATATTTTTCTTAAAACGATCTTATACCCATAACCACATTGAGCATAAACATGTTCGAGTACATTTTGTATAGGATCGTTTTAAGAAAAATTCAAGGACGTGGCCACTGAACGTCACATTAACATGTTCTAGTACATTGTGGTACAAGGCCATGAACACTAGCGTCATGTTCTTTGGCTAAGACACTAGGTAGTTGCAATACCCACACAACGACCCTATAGTCACGAAGATGTGAATCATAAACAGTTGGGTGTTCCAAATCCTCATAGACAGTGGAAGCTCCAATGACATCCTTTTCACTGATTCTTGCTAAAAGCTAAAAATGGACAGTGGAAAGTTCGGCTAACCAAAACACATTTTCTATAGATTTATTGGGGAAGTGTGTATGGACCGATGGCATGATAAGCCTTTCTGTCACGCTAAAGGAGTCCCTAGCTCAGTGGAACTGGATGGTAAGCTTCTTGGTGGTTGACGAGAGCTTCTCTTGTGATGCGATCATAGGATGACTAACTCTAGACGCAATCCAAGCAGTAGTGTCCGCGTACCACCTTATGATGAGCATCTTAATCGAGAACAGCATCAGGATGATAGATGGAGACTAAGAAGAAGCCAAAGAGTGCGACATTATCTCTGCAGGTCGATAGAACGTGGGCATTAGTCCATTAAAAGTACTATACCTTGTAGTGACGTTCGGTGATCAATTAAATCAAATTAAAATTTATATTGTTTTATCTAGTATAGTGGCAGTAATGTGATAGCCCATTCCAACGAAAAAGAAAAAAAGAATTATTTTATTTTCTAAATAATATAAGGATAATAGAAAGTGATGCTACAAAGGAATTGGCACTACAGTTCCATGGCTTTGGGGTTGCGGCGCCAGATTTTTGGGGCTGTAGCCTCAAAATTTGGGGTTGCATCTCCACTTTTTCTGTGATGTTGTGGCACTGAATTGATTCATAATCTCTACTTTACGAGTTCTATCACCGGTCTTCTCTCGTTATTGCGCGAATTTATCACTTAAACGTTTTGATTTATCTTTAAATTAACTCCGAAGAACAACATCCTTCGCTCAACAAACTCACTTGAAATATACATCAAAAAATAATAAAACAAATAAAAAGAACTCAAAGACGAGCAATTCTTAAGTTCAAAAATATAGTAAAAATAAGTATAAAATACACTTATCAATAACCCGTACCAACAAACAAAAATGTTTTATTTTCTAAATAATATAAGGATAATAGAAAAGGCTAAAAAGTCCTTAGTTAATTTCATTTAATGTGGTTATTTACTAATTGAATAATTGATATTTTAAGAAACCCTAAGACTAATAATCTGCTTAGTTTATACGTATGCTCTGTAGAGAGGAAAGAAAAGACATGGAGAAGGCTATGCATATTTAAGAAGAAGAAAAAGAAGAAGAAGAAGAAGATGAAGAGACCATGAGACTCACTCCTAAAGTAATAAATTCTTATCCAATTAAGTTTTATGTTTTAATTTGATTTTGGGATTAAAATTGAATATCTAGAATTAAGATTTTGAATTGCTCATAAATTATTTATAAAATATAGGGAAGAATTTGATAGAGGATGAAACCTATTGATATTAGGATTTAAATAAGACAAATTTTGAGTGATTTGGTTGGGTATATAGAAAGTTATTAATTTTTGAGTTTTAAGCTAAGATGTAAAAACGCAATAAAAGTTTCGACTAGCTTTTCATGGACTTTTCAGACTAGCTTTTCAGGGACTTTTACTGGTCTGATTGGGTTGAATTTAGTATGGTCGGAAAACTTATCAAATTAGCTTTATAACAATATATAATTCATTAAAAATGGATTATAAATAGAGAGTTATAACTAAATAAAATGAGTACTACAAATCTGAAAAAATATAATAGTTTTAGTATTTTTAGCAAAACGTGGCAGAGACTATTAAGATCCTCATAACTTATAGAATAGTTTTCCTAAGTTTGGTAATTTTTGGAGTAGGTTAGAACTATTATAAATTATGAGAAATTGACATTATTGGGAATAGTTATAGAGTTAATTATAGAAGATGCATGGGCAACAAGTAGTCAATATTTTTGGTGTAGTTAGAGTTTGATTTTATTATTATGATACTTATATATGATTTGTGTGATAATAGGTATTTGAAGGGTTATGTTAATTATTTTGGTTAAATAGGTAAAGCGAATAAGGTAAGTAATCCTTAATCTTTTCTAGTATTTTTTCTCTTCTAAAGCTAAATGTTTTATTGTTTTATTATTTCTACTAGAATTATATTTACAAGTATTTTCTTTAAAATAAAATTTCAACTAAAATTATATTTTGGTAATAAGACTATTTATTAAAAGAAATTAGTTTTATTGAAATTACATAATTTTTGTGAAAAATAGTGACTCTATATTTTATACTAAATTATGGATCAAGTGTATGAATTATTATTGAACGTGGTTACAAAAAAATTATTTTAGAATGACTATAATATTATAATGAGATGAAAGTGAATTTTTTTATGATTCGTTATTGTAAATAAGAATTTTGAAACTCTTTTCAGTAATTATGCATGTGGATCCAATCTATAGGGGTTATATGTGAACAACACTGACCTAGCTGTAGGGTTAAATGTAGTAGAATCATACCCGATTATAAGAGTTATCTGTAGTAGATTCAAACCTAGCTACAGGGGTTATTTGTAGCAGATTCGGACTCGAATACAGGAGTTATTTGTGGCTGATTCGGACCTAGTCACAGAGGTTAAGTGTGATCATAATCGCCAAAAATTGAGGAAAAGTATAATTAAAATTATTATTGACTGAAAAGGGAGTCGAAAAGACAGACTTGAATACTTATCACTTCTTTTTGTCAAATTGTATACTAAATGACTTGATCTCAATATTTTCAAAAGTAGTAATTTCTAAAACCAGAATTGTTCTGAAAAATATTTATTAATAATTTTGCTTTACATATACCTGATCCAGCTAGATAAGACTACTAGTTACTTACTGAGCTTCTAGCTCACCCTTTTATCTTTCCTCCCAAGTTTAAAGATTGTTAGTTAAGAAGTATGACTAAGAAAGAACTTATTTAGTAGTAATTAGGGTATATGGTTCAAAGAGAGGAATTTCTTCATCTTGATTGAGAAAATGTAAAGACTTAGAAGATTGATCATCTTGAATTTATTAGATTATAGTTTCTATTGTACAATATTTATTTTGAATATTTTGAGACTTAATAGAATTATTGAGTTATACATGAATTATTGGTATTTATCGGAGTTCAATTATTCTCTATTATTGTGGAATGTAGATAGATATCTTGCATATCTATAAGGCTTTACCTTATAAGTATATGACGCACGTCGACATGACAAGTGGTATCAGAGATTATGATAAGTTTGATAATTTGAACCGTTATAAGTCAATCTTATGAGGTTTAGAATATCAGGTAACTAGTTAAGATCATTTAAGTTTGACGTAACTTCAGTTATGGTTTGGAGATTCATTTGAGTTGGTGATTGGTTTAAATTTGATAAGTTTGTTACTTTCGTTTTTTCAGACATTAAAGTAGGTTAAGTTTGAATTCTTATGTTTTGTCATTGATGGAACACCTAGTTTAACCTTCATAGTTGGTGATCATATACATTTCATGGAATTTTAGGATCGTTTAAAAATGAATATGGACTTTAGGATCGTTTAAAGTTGATACTTTTGTTAGGTTTTGATTATTAAGATCTGTTAGTTGAATATTGAGGTTTCTAGTATTTAGTGTTTTTGATATTAATTTATTTTTATATTTGATCAATAGACCTAGGATATTGAAATCCTCTTCTCTTATTATTGATTAGATAGTTATCAAGTTAGTGAGTCTTATTTTGGAGTTGATATTAAGTCTTATGAGTCTACTCGCAATCTTCTTCTACTTTCTCTTAAGCTGTAACACAATGTTTTTGACCCTATTTGAAAAAAAAAGAGTCTAAGTTAATTATTAGAGAAGAGAATTATTTCGCACCTAAGAAATTGTGTGGTTATTCTAAGGAGTTGTTAATCTTATATTATCTATGTAAGAGATTCATAGAATAGATATTACCTAGTTATGGTATCAATGTGGGGAAGATATGTTTATTTAAGTTTATTAGTTAATGGGATAATGGAGAGAAAATATTTCAAATTCTTTCAAAAATTGAAATTATTTGTGCTATGGGCTAGAATATACAATGAAACATTGAGTACATTAAATTTATTGAATAACTAATTTCCTTAATGATAAAAGACAAAAAGATGATATAAGAAATATCAATTTATATACTTGTATTAATTGATGAGAGTATATGTTATTATTACCAGAGGATTGAGGATAAATAGGTTAGTTTTATAAAGGCCTTGCTATGAGCTTTTCTATAAACATTGTTGATGAGATGACTGAAATATAGACATTAATAACTTATAGGTGGAATAATAATTTAAAAGTGATATTTTTAAAAACTTATGGTGGAATGATTTGTAGAATGATATTACTTAGAAAAAAAATTATGGAGCTTTAATGACTTATATGGTTGGATAATTTTGAGATGATGCTACTTTAATAATATTTGTTTTGAAAACTAAGCAAAAGTCGAGATATGGTAAATAGACAATTTGGTTATGGATATAGATATTAGGTAATAGAGCCAAAATTAGAATATATAGTTGTTGTAATGAGTTCACAATTTTATTCTATGACATCACCATATAGGAGGAAGTGAGTGTTTGGTGTTACTCTTCTTTAGAAATTTATATCGGATTACACAAACAAATCGAAGAATACTTATTTGATGAGTAGCTAGAAGAATTACAAGATAAGAGTTTTCAGAAAACTTAGTATTTTACGATTAGGAACTAGACTATTATCAGTGATGGAAAAAAATGAAAATAAAAATTGTGTTTATAAAACAAAAAGTCAAAATAGTTATGTAGTGAGATATGTAAGTTGATCAGCTATATAGTAAAATATGTAAGTCCATCAATAGTTCTAAGATTGATAAACTATTTGATTTTTATGAAATATGTAGTTTACGGAAAAATATTCACATTTGTGGTTCTATTGACCTCCCTTACTTGTTAAAGATACTTTTAAGAAAATCATAATATGAGACATAAAAAATCTTAGATGTATTAAAATAAAGGCCTAAGAAAATTTTGAGAAATAGCATATGAAAGAAATCACTTAACATATTTTTTAGTGTTTAGTCTATGGAAAAGTGAATGAGGACCATATAGACAAAGGTTAACAACTTTTGGTGTATTATATGGAAAAGATAATACGGTAGTACAATTTTATAATGAGATTATTAATGATTACTAAAATTGTGAAGTATAAGTTATATAGTGTATCGACTAAGTATACTCATATTTCGACAATTAGACTTAGCTTATGCCCTTAACCGATTAGGTTTTGATCTCTATGGTTATTTTGGGTGAGCATTGAGATTTAGAATTCTATGTAATTTGGTTATAGTCGTAGTATTTGTATTTGACGTAAGCTTTGGTAATTGGATTTAGTTTTAATACTTTGGCCTATTGAAGATTAAAGTAAGAGGGAATGAGACTAAAGGGGATTCTTATAGTTGTTTATGATAGAGATATCATATTATAGCTTAGAAGACCTTACACATAATTTTGAAAATTAAATTAAATTTGTTGGAGCTTTACAATATCGAACTAAAATAAATGGAATGTCAAAAAGAAAGGTATATATGTATATATGGACTATTGAGGATTTATTGAAGAATGTTTCAAAGGTCTGTAGAAGAAAATATTACTCTTGGTAATGTTTGTATATAGTTGTAATTTTTGATCTAGCATTAGAGTAGCTTTATATGAAGTATTGACAAAGAAATAGAAGTGTATCCTTAGATTACAAGCATGTGATTAAAAGAGGTACTAGAAGTTTAAGGAATTTCAATGATTAGGAATTCCTATTGGCTTTGTTAATACAAAGAAAAGTTTGAGTCATGATGTTATTCTCTTTTTGAATGAAATTATAAAGGAGCTATCACAATGAACTAGAAATGATATGGAGTTATTGATAGATAAGTTTTAAAACCGATGATCTCTCTTTAACGTTTCAATTACTTATATTGGAATAAGTTCATATTCTCAAGTTGTATCATATTGGTGGGAAGATCGTTTCAATTTAGTAAGTGATGATGATAGACAAGATCTTGAGGTTTTACTAGAAATATATGGATCTATTAATGTTTTCTTCTTTGAAAAATACAGGAATGTAAAGTTTAGAGGACTTAACTTCTTTTTAGAGGCGAAAATGTGATAACCCATACCAACAAAAAAAAGAATTGTTTTATTTTCTAAATAATATAAGGATAATAGAAAAGGCTAAAAAGTCCTTAGTTTATGGTATTTAATGGGGTTACTTTAGTACTTGATTAATAGACTTTTTAAGAAACCCTAAGACTAATAATCCTCTTAGTTTATACATATGCTTTGTAGAGAGAAAAATAAGAGAGGGAGAAAGCTATGAATGTTTAAGAAGAAGAAGAAAATGAAGAGACCATTGTTATAGATTATTGAGACTCACTCCTAAGGTAATAAAATCTTAATCAATTAAGTTCTATATTTTAATTTGATTTCAGGATTGAAATTGAATATATAGAGTAAGGAATTTGAATTACTCATAAATTATTTATAAAATATGGGAAAAAATTTGATAGATAATTAAGTTTATTGATATTAGTATTTAAACAAGACAAATTTTGAATGGTTTGGTTAGGTATATAGAAAGTTATGAATTTTTGAGTTCTGGGGTAAGATGTAAAAATATAGCAAAGGTTTCGACTAGCTTTTCAGGGAAACTTACTGGTTTGATTGGATCGTGTTTGATTTGGTTGGAAAACTTATCAAATTATCTTTCCAACGGTATATAATTCATTAAAAATTAATTTATAAATAGAGAGTTATAGGCAATTGAAATAAATATTACGAATTTGGAAAAATTTGAAACTTTAGGCAGTTTCAGAAAAACGTGGTAATGGTTTTTGGTGCTTTATAAGGCTTACCTATGAATCTTATAATCATATTCTTGGTACTATTAAGATCTTCATGACATGTAGAATGACTCCTCTAAGTTTGGTGATTTTTGGAGTAGGTTAGAATTGTTATAAACTATGGGAAATTGATATTATTGGGAATAGCTATAGAGTTAATTATAGAAGATGCATGGACAACAAATAGTCAATATTTTTAGTGTAATTAGAGTATGATTTTATTATTGTGGTACTTATATATGATTTGTGTGATAATAAGTGTTTGAGAGATTATGTTGATTATTTTGGTTAAATAGGTAAGGCGAATGAGGTAAGTAATCTTTGATCTTTTCTAGTAGTTTTCCTCTTCTAAAATCTAAATGTTTAATTGTTTTATTATTTCTAATAGAATCAAGTGTACAAGTATTTTCTTTAAAATATGATTTCAAGTAAAATTGTATTTTGTTAATAAGACTATTCGATGAGAGAAGAACTTATTACTGATTACTTACTAAGCTTTTAACTCACTCTTTTATTTTTCTTCCCAGGTTTTAAAGTTCGTTAGTTAAGAGGTATAACTAAAGAAGAACTTATTTAGTAGTAATTGAGGTGCGTGGTTTATAGAGAGGAATTTCTTCATCTTGATTGAGAAAATGTAAAGACTCAGAAGGTTAATCATCTTGAAATTATTATATTACAGTTTCTATTGTATAGTATTTATTTTGAATATTTGGAGACTTAATAGAATTATTGGGTTAGTATTTATTGGAGTTCAATTATTCTCAATTATTGTGGAATGTATATAGATGCCTTGCATATTTATAAGGCTATACCTATAAGTACGTGGCGCATGTCCTTGGGTATAGGGCGTGACAAGTGGTATCAGAGATTAGGATAAGTTTGATAATTTGAATCACTATAAGTCAATCTTATGGGGTTTATAATATCAAGTAACTAAGTTAAGATCATTTAAGTTTGATGTAACTTCTATTATGGTTTGGAGATTCATTTGAGTTGGTGATTAGTTTAACTTTGATAAGTTTGTTACTTTGGTCTTTTTAGACATTAAAGAAGATTAAGTTCGCATTTTTAAGTTTTGTCACTGATGGAACGCTTAGTTTAACCTTTATAGTTGGTGATCATATACATTACATGGACTCTTAGGATCATTTAAAAATGAATATGGACTTTTAGGATCATTTAAAGTTGAGTACTCTCATTAGGTTTTGATTATTAAGATTTGTTAGTTGAGTATGATTTTTCTAGTATTTAGTAATTTTGATATTAGTTTCTTTTTGTATTTGATTAGTGGACCTAGGATATCAAGTTAGTGAGTCTTATTTTGGAGTTGATATTAAATTTTATGAGTCTACTTACTATCTTCTTCTACTTTCTCTTAAGCTGTATCGTAGTGTTTTTGATCCTATTTGAAAAAAAAGAGTTTAAGTTAATTATTAGAGAAGAGAATTATTTAGCTCCTAAGAAATTATGTGGTTGTTTTAAGAAGTTGTTAATCTTATATTATGTATGTGAGAAATTTATAGAATAGATATTACCTAGTTATGGTGTTAATGTGGGAATGATATGTTTATTTCGGTTTATTGGTTAATGGGATAATGGAGAGAAAATGTTTCAAATTCTTTAAGAAAGTGAAATTATTTGTGCTATGAGCTAGAATATACAATGAAACATTGAGCACATTAAGTTTATTGAATAACTAGTTTTGTTGGAGCTATTTTTAACACATAACCGCAAGTATATGAGTCACAATAGGTAATATAGAATAAGAGAGTGTCAATTCCACGAGGAGTACTTGATTTATAATTGCTAAGTACTAACTGAAACTAGTTTCCAATTTATCCAAACAACAATATTCGATAGTTTTGTGCAAGAATTAAAATGTAAATAACAATGTAAAAGGAAAGAAAGGAGATTGAAAACTAAGCAACCAAAATTGGTCTAGAGCAATAATAATGAACTTAGGGATGCAATCTACCCTCTAACTCCTTCAACTACTAGTTTTCCTCATAAAACTATTATCCATATGGAAGTGACAACCAAGAATCCTAAAGTATTCACAAAATCCTTTCCAAGACATTAGTGAAAATGTCTAAACAAGATAATATGTTACTCCTAATATAACTTAATTAGACTCATTAAGTTTGGTCATTCTTACACAAGGTTGCACAAGTTATATTGGTGCATTCCTATTCTATGCAAACTCATCCTACACAAAGTGATCTTATGATATACTATCTATGTCCAAACCTATAATCTCCTTCCTAAGTTCATATAGATTTCACAACAATAATCTATTTAGTGGCTAAGTAAGTTGATGCATTAAGCTCAAGATAAAACAATCAATTCAACCATGAATATCAAGAAGAACAATAGAGGAAAACCAAATAGTTGGATTACATTAGAGGTTCAATTACCTCATTTGAAATGGTGTTTAGCTTATGTTCATACAAGGAAAAACACAATAGATATAATAAAATAGATACATATTCAAGTATAGAAAATAGAAGAGAAAGACAAGACTAAAAGGTAAGAAAATCTTTTTTTGAAGCTTTACAATAGGGGTGGCAATATAGGTCATGATACGATAATATGACTCGAAACCCGCACGATTAGTTGAACCTGCTTGATACGAAATTGACTCAAATTGACATGATTAAGTAATTTTTTTAATAAATTATATTAAATAATTATTTTCAAAAAAAATATTTTTTCATGAATTTCTTGTAGATAAAATAAAAAACATAAAACTAATGAACTAGTTTCTCTTACTATAGCAAAACTTAATTAAAAAAATTGAGTAAACTAACAATTATATTATTTATATACATTTTCACTCATCAATCTGCATGTCGTTTTCATTAAACAGATGACACGTAGGTTAACCTGTTAATAATACAATTTAATTAGATTAAATACGACACGACACATATTGCCACCCCTACTTTACAATATGATTTTCTCCTCCTGAATCCTCTTCCTTGATATTGTTTTCTTCCTTGGAGTAGCTCTAAAAATCCTTGGCTACTAGGGTTTTCATTCCCTAATCGTCCCCCATCTTAGATGAGTGTAAGAGGGTTTATATAGAAGAAGCAAACTGGCCACGATTTAGAAATTCTGCAACATGTCTACACTTTGTGGCACCAAAGTTGGCGCTATGACGCCGAGAAAGTAGAAGATCTGGCACTGCAGTGCCACATTACTCAAGGGATGGTGCTGCAATGCCACACCACTAATCCCGCAGTGCTGTGGAGTGGCACTCTGGAGCTACGACGTCATTTCTTGGTACCGTAGCACCAAGCTACTAGAGCTTTTGGCACTGCAGCCTCAGTTCCTTCCATATTCTCGGCACTGCTACACACTGTTGAGATCTCATTCGTCCATATTTGCTCACTAATGATTGAAATTGCCTTAGTTTAGGCTCAGCTTTACTTGAAAAGTCAAAAATTTTCCTCGAAACATCTTTTCACCTGAAATACACGTGAAAAATATTTGATCAAGTAAAAAGAACTCAAAGACGAGTAATTCTTAAGCATGAAGTTATAGTAATGATAAGTGTGAAATACACTTATCAAATACCCTCAAACTTAAGCTAAAGCTTGTCCTCGAGCTAAAACAACAAATATGAACAAGCAAGAATTAGCTCAAACCACACAAAAAAACAAAACTAAGACAAACAATTGAAGCTTTTGAATGAGGTTAACATTGTCTCAACATTCTCTAAAAGATACATCACTCAAAAGAAACTTTGAAGCATCATAATAGTTTAGTATTTCAAATATGCTAGTGGCTTTGCTTTGTTGTCAACTTTTAGTATGTGTGTAATAACTACTTATTTAACCAATCACATTCAGATTGCTTTATGTAGACTTAGGATATACAATTGGAGCTATCTCAATGAAAGTGAATATATGATTTCGTAAGGCTGCTTTTCATGTCAATCTCTACTAATGTAGAATAACACTCAATCGAAGATTAATAGGTTTTTACTCGGCTTGTAATGCAGGCTTGGATACATGTGGATGAAATGGTATCATTTAGGTTAAATCACCCCATGGATGCCCTTTTTACTTAGTGATTACAATTCTCTCAAGCATACCACAATCGTTTCCTCCAAATTTAATTTTGACCCATTTTTCTTTTAAGCATATATGGTGTGAATTGAGCTTCTTTGGGAAAATATTTCTTGGTAAGAAGAGTTTCTTAGCTTGCATATAAAATGAAAAAGCTGAGAAATTGGCTCAAAGAGGGTGACTAAGGATATCACATTTAATTGGTAGGCTTGAGAGACTCAACATGTCCAAAAATGGCTTATATTATTTCGTTGATTTTCATGCTACCTAGGATTTCACCTCTATTGACAATTAAACAGGTTCTAAGAAGACTTGAGACTCAAAATTTTTCTAAGTCACAAGCATAAAGCTACTCTAATCAATTCAATGTTAAATGCTCACAATTATGTGCCAAATGTGTTCAAGAGTTATTCATAAAGCAAAACCACAAAAGATTTAAGCACACAAACATTCATGATACTAAATATTTCTAAAGAGTTATTTCACACAAACTCATAAAAATATCATCGATCATTAACCTTTATCAAAAGCTCCAAACAACACACAATTAAACAAATCAACAAAAGGAAAATGTACTACGAAAGAAAAAAGAAAGAAACTAAATAAACTAAAATGAAACAATGGGAAGATATTTTAGAAGGTCAACAAATTAAAATGCTCACGAAGACAAAGTAGGTATGTTCTAGAAACTCTCCCCAAACTTAAAGTGTGCATTGTCCCAAATGCACTAAACATGAAATAGCAAGTAGGAATAAGCAATTACTTGAGAGAAAGCTGCTCATTCGGTCTTGAACGTGTGATGGTTGCCAAGTTGATCACTTTCGGGTCGCGGTTGTGGCAGCAACAATGCCAAATATTAGTAAGTTTTTTTTTGGGGGGGGGGGTGGTGGGCGGTGGTGCCTTGACAAAAAGTGGCGTTGGGGTGCCAATGCCTGGAAAAAAGTTTTTTTTTGGGATGGTGGTGTCGTAGTGATAAAAAGTGGCACTGTGGCTCCAATGCTTGGAAAAAAGTTTTTTTTAGGACGGTGGTGCTGTAGCACCAAAAGTGGCGCCGGGGTGCCAAAACCTGGGATTCCAGCCGAAATTGGCGCTTAGGCACCATTATTTGGCACTACAGCACCAAGTTTCTGGTTTTGGCATCTTATAATGGTGTAGGAGTGCCAAAAATACCTGCAACACTTCTTTTTTTTGCAATTAAGTTCTTCCGTCGACACCTTCATCACTTGTCTTTAAAATAACTACATCAAGAAATTCAACACATGCTTCCCTCTTTATTCACGATATTCTTGGGTTGCCTCCCAAGTAGCACTTATTTAACGTCCCTAGCTTGACATAGCTATCCCTCAAAAGAAATTGGGCAAGGCGAGGGATGATTTAGCTTGATCAAGATCTCCTCCTAGGTAATCTTTGAGCTTTTAAATGTTCACCGTGATTCTTCTAGTTACACCACATGGAGATACATTAGTTTCTTTGAATGGCCACGACCATCTTTCCTTGAGCTTACCCGGGAAGAGCTTTAGACATTATGAACCAAGCACACCTCTTGGTCTTAGTTCAAAGTGATGATCATCGTGCTTCTTCTTCTTTATCGTCCACCTCTTTGTATCTTTCTTGTAAGGCTTGTAATGGTTAGAGGAGGAGAGTGAAAGCTCTATAACTTCCTTTGGTGGATTGGAATTAGGATATTGTTGTGGAACTTCTTTCAGTGCATTATTTTCAATGCTCTCTTTTACCAAGTCCACTCGATAATAGTCATTGATGTCGCCAGGAGAGTTTGCCTCTTTGAATACATTGAAGGATATGACTTGATCCTCTACTTTTATAGCAAATTCTCTCTTGTACACATAAATGACCATCCTTCCAGCTGCTAAGAATGGTCTTCCAAGAATAATAGAAGATTTTTATCTTCCTCCATGTCAAGAACAATGAAATCAGCTTATCCACCTTCACTAGTACTTTCTCGATGATTCCTCGTGGATATTTAATAGACCGATCAACAAATTGGAGCATCGTAGTAGTTGGTCTTGCTTCACCCAAACCTATTTTTTGGAAGATAAAAAATGACATTAAATTGACACTAACTGCCAAATCACATAATGCCTTATCAAAGAAATGATCTCTAATTGTGCAAGGAATATTGAAGCTTCCCGGATCTTCTCGCTAAGGAGGAAGCTTGTTCTAAAGAATGGCACTACATTCCTTTGTGAGAGAAATTGTCTCATACTCCCCCAATCTTCTTTTCTTAGATAAGATCTCCTTCATGAACTTAAATAGCTTAGCATTTGCTCAAGTGCCTCGGCGAAGGGAATGTTAATGGGTAGTTGCTTAAACACTTCCAAGAACTTGGAGAATAGTTGGTCTAGCTTCTTCTTCTGAAATTGTTGAGGAAATGGCAATAGTGGATTGTAAGCACTTGGTTTTGATAGTGAGGTTGAGGGACTTTCAATGCTCACATCTTGGACTGGCTTTGCTACATCACTTTCATTAACATGCTATTCTTTAACAACTTCTTCAACTATTGGCTTTGAGAGTGAAGTGGGCTTCTCAACATTTTTCACTAACTCCTTCTCACCACTCAGTGTGATGGCATTACAATGCTCCTTACCTTCATTTCTTGGATTTACCTCGGTATTGCTAGGTAACGCTCCTTGAGGTCGATTGGTTAAAGCATTGGCTAATTGGCCAAGTTGTGTCTCCAAGGTTCGAATGGTGGCTGCTTGATTTTGGAGGTTGGCTTCATTCTTTGCAATGTACTGCATAAGTATCTTCTCCATGGATGGCTTCTTCTCTTATGGTGATTGCTCTTGATTCTGGAATCCTTGATGTCGCATCGTTCTTGTGTTTAGATTCAGTCCTTGTTGGTTTTGGTTACTCCAGGAGAAATTTGGATAGTTTCTCCATCCTGGATTGTTTCATTGGTGTTGAGTGTGGTTACCCACAAAGTGAGCCGACTCTGTATTCAAAGGATAATAAGAGCTCAAGTGGTTGTCACCATATTGCTCACAGGCTTTAGCTGGGCTTTGGATTGCTTGCACCCTATGGATCATTATTGATTCCAGCTTCTTGATCATTGACTCTAAATTCTTGGTCAATACACTGACTTGAGCTACCAATAAAGAAATAACTTCTAACTCATTGATACTTGCAGCTCTCTTTGGTATGATATGCTCGGAAGGCCATTGGTATTTGTTTGCTGTCATTTCTTCCAATAACTCATAAGCATCTGTAACACCCCCTAGTTTAACCATATTGTCATATACAGTCAAACTATGAAGTATTATTCTTTCTTAAATATTATCTTTTGTTTTGATAAAAAGGTGGGCAATTTTTATTTTTTCTTTTTTTTTTTCTTTGAACTTTCTAGAACTTTAGGACAAAAGAAACTGCATGGCATTTCTTGTTAAAAGTGTCTTTACAAAATGTACAATCAAAAGAGGTTTTCACCAGTCGATTTTGCCATCAGCTGTAATATTTACATTACACCAAAATATCTCAGAACAAAAAATGTCGCCCACAGGTCAAGCTCGTCTACATCTGTATGATCACGGCGACAAAAGGCAAGCCAGACAACCAGCTAATCAACAATAAAATGTGCCTCCTCATCTGCATCACAAGACTAAAATGAGCTAAAGCTCAGTAAGTTAAAACTATGCATACTTATGTATGATTTAAAATCTCATAAAGTTCCCATTGTACCCTTTTCCTTCTTAAACATGTGAGTCTATGCATTTTCCTTAAAAATTATTCTTAGTTGGGCCCCTTAGCACATTGCTTGTCCCGTAAGTCGATAGGTTGTGATAACATTAGGCGGAACTCTGGCCAAGAGTAAAAATAAGGTGTGACCGTCGTGTGAGGTTTTTGAAAACTCCTTCCCTCATCAAAGGGGCATCCCACACCGCGCTAATCTTGTCTCGCTTCAACGAGACACAGTATAAGATCCGCAAATCCCGCTTCAACGGGAGAGTCTGCATCAACAGACTTACCTATCTAGCTCTGACAGACTAACAATTGCCATTAAAACTTATCTTATAAAATTGGTACAATGGTACTCACTTTCAAAAACTCTTATAATAAAAGTCTCCATTTGCATGCAAAACATGCCATGCATATGCCATTTCATAACCTTCAGGAATAAGTAAGTTTCACATAAATACATCTTCCATATGGTTCTTGTGATACAGTTGTAAGTCTTTACTTACCTCATGTCTTGAATAGAAACTGATAGTGGAAAGGGTCAATATCCTCTAGAGATTGGTGTGCTAATTACCTGTCATAAATTACTATTATTCAAGGTGCACATTTTACAAAAGAATGCGTTAAGATATTTGAACAATACCGAAATCAAAACTTTCACCAATTTAGAAAATTTAATCTTAAAATGACTCAGGAGTGTATAAATCA
>JXTB01000203.1:427340-449970 GCA_002914805.1 Parasponia andersonii | reverse complement strand
CATTGTACCCTTTTCTTTCTTAAACATTTTAGTCCATATATTTTCCTTAAAACTTATTCATAGTTGGGCCCCTCAGTGAATTGCTAGTCTCGTAAGTCGATAGGCCGTGATAACATTGGGCAGAAACTCTGGCCAAGAGTAAAAATAAGGTGCGACCGTCGTGTGAGGTTTTTGAAAACTCCTTCCCTCATCAAAGGGGCATCCCACACCGTGCTAATATTGTCCCGCTTCAACGAGACACATCATAAGATCCGCAAGTCCCGCTTCAATAGGAGAGTCTGCATCAACAGACTTACCTACGCAGCTCCGGCAGACTAGCAATTGCCATTAAAACTTATCTTATAAAATTGGTACAACGGTACTCACTTTTAAGTATTCTGTAATGAAATTCTCAATTTGCATGCAAGAGGTGCCATGCATATGCCATTTTGTAACTTTCAAGAATAAGTAAATTTCACATAATGATGTCTTCCATGTAATTCTTATGACGCAGTTATAAGTCTTTACTTACCTCGTGTCTTGAATAGAAACTGATAGTGGAAAGGGTCAATATCTTCTAGAGATTGGTGTGCTAATTACCTATCATAAATTACTATTATTCAAGGTGCACATTTTACAAAAGAATGCATCAAGATAATTGAACAAGACCGAAATTAGAACTTTAACCAATTTAGGAAACTTAATCTTAAAATGACTCAGGAGTGTATAAATCACTTAAAGTACTTAACAGCTAATAACTAGCAATGAAAAACTGTTCAAAAGTGGTAAAATACGAATGCTAGTTCATTAGCACAAAATGGCCCAAAATGGCACATCATTTTGTAAAAACAAGTCCATTTGCTCCTAAATGGTGCCATTTCATTTTAAAAACATTTGGACAGCACCTCCCCTATTTTAGAGACATTCCCACATGATTAAAATCATGGTTTTAACCCTGCCATAACAATTAACAATCCAATTCCCACATATACACATCAAAGAAACATCTAAGATAACATTAAAGCACATTTCAAATCTTTTTCGGTTTAGATAAGTTGAAAACGATTTGTGCACTTGTCTATGGCTACAAACAGCAACTAAATCAATGAAATATATAATAGAATCCATGACATATCCATTGCAAGTTGAGAAAATCAGAATAGAAGTATAGAACGCTTAATACACCCACGGAAACACTTGAATGCACAATTAGTAAATTTAGGGCTCTTGGTGCAGCATGCATTCTCTACTTAAATTCTATATTCCAGTAATATATAAGGGTTTCTAGAACCATTAATAATCAAATAATTGCTTTGGTTTAAGGGCTAACATAAAAGAAATTAACTATAAGTTCAAAATCATACATAATGCTCACTTTGACTAGTTTGAGCTTTTGTTGGATTTCTTGCCTTCTACCTCCACCAAACTGATTCTCTAAGCTTAGAATTAGATTTTTGGACTTAAGAAGACCTGAAGAAACCATTATTTAATTGAGAACAAGTAGAGAATTGAAATTATAGGGAAAGAACTAGAAAGAAAAATTAGTAGAACTACCTTGATTAGTGTTGATCTATCTTGCTTTCTAGAGCTCCAACTTGAGTTCTACTACTTGGAAACTCTTGGAGATGGTTAAGGGAAGTTGAGAGAAGTGTAAAAAGTTATTGGAGAGGCTCAGGTCGTGGCTGGAGAGAAAGGGAAAGCAAATGACCAGATTTGATCAAAAATCAATACTTAAAGGTTAAGAGTGGCATAACTTAAATTCTAAGGGATATTTTAGGTATTTTGCTCATTACTTTCCATGTGTCAAGCTCTAAAACATCCTTAGCATACTCACCACGTTGCTGGTCAATCCTATAGACCCAGGTGTAGACCAAAATGGTGAAACCTAGCTTAGAAAGTGATACTTTGACTTATGATCCTATATGGCCAATCTTATTCTAATTTGGTGGAACCTAGCCCCATAACCAATCATTAAGCATAAAAATAAAGTTCATTAGACTCTAATTGATAATGCAAATAAAGTATAATTGCCCAATTCATAGAATGCACAAAGATGACATTACGCGATTAAGCTGAATCTAAGCTAGCTTAGTGTAATTAAACACAGTTCAGTACAGTGACTGCCACCTCGTGCTTACCTGGAACGAAGTTTTTTTTGAAAATGCTAGAAATGAGTCCTAAATATTAAATTAAAGCTATTTGACGTGCACAATTCACAGTGAATTTGGCTCCGAAAAGCGTGAAAGATGCATTTTATCGAAAAAACTACTATTTGACTAAGTTATCAATAGACATAATGTATGTGCATATAGTATTATTATTCATGAATATATTATTTGTTCTTTTCACACACCAAGCTCTCTCTCTGAGGGTACTGAGCCTTTACACTGCATGGGAACCCTTCGACAAATATTAGTACAATAACACATATTGAAAGTATTTAACGATAAAGAATGAGAAATTTATTGTAAAGTTGATTCTAGTCACTTGATATGTCTATTATGCAATATGAACATGTTTATTATTGGCCTGTTATGCATGTGAGAATCTTGGGCATTATAGTAAGCTTGCTCCAAGGTATCTTGGTCCCTTTGAGATCATCGAGAGGATTGGACCAGTGGCATATCGCTTGAATCTACCTGTACAGTTGGGCCACGTGCATAATGTGTTTCACTTGTTGATGTTGAAGAAGTACACACCGGACGCATCTCATGTTATCCAGTATGTTCATGTACTGATCCAAGAAGATGTGTCCTATGAAGAGCAGCCTTTTCATTTGTTGGCTAGAGAGTTGAAGGTGCTTCGTAACAGAGAGATACCACTTGTCAAGTTGCTTTGGGAACATCACAAGGAAGACGAGGCTACTTGGGAACTCGAGACGGAGATGTACAAGAAGTACCCTCATTTGATTAACTTTCAGTTAGAAGTTGTATTGTGATGGAAAGCTTGACTTGTATTTTGAATTTCAGGACAAAATTCTTATATGGAGGGGAGAATGTAAAAACCCAGATTTTGAGACGGTAATTTGGACAATTTACCAATTTTTCGGATAAAATATTATGGAGATTAATTTGCAAATGTTTTTTGCAGAGGGACTAAATTGTAATTTTTAATGGACTCGATTGATAGAGATTTGAAATTTGGGGACTTATGTGCAATTTTTGAAAAATTACACAGCCCATTCAAAACAGGCCACGTGGCCTGTTCACTCATTTTTCCTCTTTCTTTTCTCTCTTCTTTCTTGATTTCTCTCTCTTCTCTCTGGGTTTTTTAGCTGCCGACGCCCGACCAGCGCAGGGAGTGTTCCGGTCACCGTCCGCCCATGCCACCGACCGGCGAAGGATCGCCGTGTCGCTCCGAAGCTCCGCTACCCCTCACCAGCCGTCACCGTCATCTGCATCGCTGGAAATCTCCCAAGAGGCCGAATCGGTTTGTTTGTCACCGGCGACGATTCCGGCCACCATTTGACCTCCAACCGGTCCCGTTGGATACGTCTTGTCGTAAGGATCTTCAAGGTATATATATCTCAACTCCATTTTGTCCGGATTAAAAGTTGCCATTTTTGGGCATTTCGAGTTTATGGTTGTTGTTTTTGATCCAGCCGTTGGATTGTGTTTTTGAGTTCATTTTTGGAATGTACTCAAAAAATGGAGAAGTTTGATATATATGTTGTTTTGTTTGGTGAAAATCGAGATTGAACGGTTGAGATTTTGTCTCGTTTAGCATGCCACCAGTCCGTTGTGGGCCCGGACCAAAATTGGACAAATTATATATCTAACCTTGCTATTTTGGGTGCTAGGAATTTAGTGAAGAGGTCCGTTTATGAAATTAAAGCTCTGATGAGAAGTTGACTTTTCGCAAGAGGACGATCGAGGGCTTGGAATTGGTTCTCGACCCTCCGGGTGATCGTCAACGACACCTTGAGGACTAAATAGTGTGGTATCACTATTCCTATGAGGTAGGGGTTTAGTTACCTTCGTTTTATACCGTTTTTGAGTTAAAACTTATTTTCTGCAGCATATAAGAATAAGTGTATTTTTAATGATTTGAATTATATGTGATGGAATCTGGTTGTACAATATATACTATACTGCTCAGGAAATTTGCTGTGTGCAGGTTATTTTTGGTATATCAAAAATAGGGCCGTTATGCTGTCCGTTTTTCTATAAAATCCTATTATGCATGTTTTACTGAAAAAACAGAGTGCAGTAGTTTTTGCACTTCAGTCCTATATTGAATGTGTCATAGGATCGTACATGAGTACCGTGTTAGCATCGTGGGTTTTACAGTGTGGCGTTGCGTGCCCCACCGTCAGTGAAAGTCCGTAAACTCGTGCGGGGTTTGTTCTTCTAATTATCTCCCCATATGGCAAGCGTAGGCAATTCGGTTGCCCCTCCAGGTTTGGTAGGTGTCACACGGGTGCCCCCTCTGGGTATGGGCTTAGGTGTCATGCAGGCTGTTAGGCATACTTAATGCCATCATCCTGAGTTTCCATAGATGAAAGGATGAGAGCTCATGGGTATGGGTTGATTTGTGTCATGTGCATATGGATTGATGGTTTTGATTACACTGTTTTATATATATGGGCTCCCGGTTTGGATTATATATATATATATGTGTGTGTATGTTTTGGATTTGAACTAACCATGCATGAGTTTTCCATTACTGAACTGTTTTTCTTCGAGATAACTATTTTCCTACTGGGCATTGTATGCTTACCCCCCTTCTTCCCTTCCTCAGGTGGTATTCAGTGCGATCTTGATAATAAGGAGGAGTAAGAGGCCATCTTGACTGTAGTTCATTTCTTGGTAATGCTAGACGTCTACTGTTGTGGTGTTAGGACTGTTTGGGGTTTTGTATTAGCATTGGACAAAGATTACTACTGTCTATTTTGTTTGTAAACTTATGTATGCCATTCTGGGATTTAACTTATTGTTGTAGATGATGATGATGCTTTGACTTATATTTGATTTTCCCATTTTTCAATTATTATTCGGTCTATGTTTAATGGTGTATACGAACTGTGGGAGAGATTTACGGGATGAAATTCCAAATATTTTATCAAAATGGACTATTTATAAAACTAAAACTTTTTAGACTCTTTTCCAATAAATCATGGAATTTCTCATCTTTGTGAAATTCCCCTTCTACCACTGGCCCGGGTTTTGGGTCGTGACATATATAATATTGAATAATTAGTTCAACATCATGTCTTTGGCTTTGAAATCATCCTCTACCAAGGATTAAAATATTGATGTTGGTTTTGATGTTGAGGTTTGATTTTACAGATAATGTCGATAATGATGTTGATATCGAAGATATTTCGGAAAATTACCGAAATTTATCTTAAAACTCAAAACTTTCAAGGAAAACTTTAGGAAATGCTAAAATAAGTAATATTACATAATTTATACTACTTTTTAGTTTTTTAAAAATTCCGATTTATAATATATTAGATAATAAAATATATATATATGTAGTTGGAAAACAACCGAATTTCATTTCATAGAATAATTTTAAAATCAGAATACTAATCACACTATTTTATTTAATACATTTCATATTAATACTTTACAAATTGTAATTAGTTCTAAATTTTATTAAAAATAAATAAAAATCAATGATAATATAGAATAGTTCAAATTCAGTCATTTCTAAAATGAGTTTCTATGAGGTTGAAAATCATAAGAAAAATTTGTTTCTTGGTCTAAACAATGTCTTTCCTGAGTTATTCTACCTAAGTAGTTTTGAGGATTGTTATTTATATACTACATATATGTAGACTAATCTATTCTAATAGTAGACTTATATTTTAGGTAATTTTAATTTACCCAACTTGGTGAAAAATCTTAGTGGATATGCATGGACAAATGAATGTTAATTTGAGGAGGAGATTGAATAAACATTTTATAGCAAGAAAAATTGCCTTCATTATGTAGTTTTAAACATTACTCTCTATTGGGATTATAAAAATTAGGATCATAACCATAGGAATTTTGATCAGTTCCAATGCTTATTGATTTGAAACTCATAGAAATAAAATTTTTATTAGTCTGACTCAATTTTTCTTACCTTTCATGTCTTTTTTCAAATTGGCCCAATATTAGGACCCAATTAGCCCAGTATTAGGACTGACATATCTACAGCTATGGTCTTCATTAAATATAAGAAGTTCCAAAACTTTGCTGACATATTATGGAGAGGAAACTATGATTTATTTATATTTTTTACTACAATTTTTTTTTATAAGAAAAATGACTTCGAAAGAAAATCAGTTATATCGACCTTTCAAAATATCGATCACATTGTTGCGATAATATCCATTAATATCTCAATATTAGCTTATTTATTATCAATATTTTATTGATATCAACATATCCTTGACATTGTCGATATTTTATGGATATTTCAAGGAAGCACGGGAAAAAAATATCTTTTCACCTAATATCGATATCGATACTTCAAAATACGTATATTGTCATGACAATGTTAACAAATGTCTTATATTTTAATCCATATAAGAAACCTAGACTAGCATGTATACAAGGATAAATAATAAGAACATCATGCTAGAATAAATAAACAAAAGAAATAAAGGAACGAGAAAGGATGAAGAAATGATGAAAATGACCTCCAAGCTTTTCCTCTCTTCTTGATTCTCTCTTTTTCTAGCCTCTAAGTGTTTATGTGTGTGTCTAGGAATAATTCTGAGTGAGAAGGGTCTTTTCTATAGTGTAAGAGGGCTTAGAGATATTCTAAAGCAAGTTGCCATTGTCCAAAGTCAGCAAAAGTGATAAAATATGAAATTACCCATATCTTTAGCACTGTGGTGCCAAAATTATCAAAAATTGTTGACTATCTGAGAGCTGGTGCTGTGATGCTAGGCCATGTTTCTCGAATTTTCAACTTTTCACAAATGTCGTCATTTTCACCCAATTTTGCCTTCGATTCGTTCCTTTTCCTCCAAAACACCTATAAATAGGATAATGACATAAAAAAAACCTAAGAATTACAGTAAATAACCAAAGTTAATGTAGAGGAATATATCAATTAATATGTCAAATACGCACTTATCATGTAGTCATAAGAACACAAGACGAGCTACATCCTAAAGAAAACACACTTTACGATCACAACAAATTGATTAAGGATCTGTCACCTTTCTGAATAGACCCCCAAAAGGGAGCATATCATACAAATGAGGATATGTGCCAAACTCAGGGCCTTCCTTTTAGAGTATGACATGTTCTCTTGGTCAAATGAGGATATGCTCGGCATTGACCCCAGCATAATGGTTCATAGACTATATGTGGATTCTTTATACAACTATATAGTGTAAAAGAGATGTAGTTTCAACCTCGAGCATTAGGCAATAACTAATAAAGAAATGTGAAGCTGATCGAGATCAACTTTATCTAGGAAGCCTATTACCCAGAATGGCTAGCGAACATAGTACTTGTCGAGAAGCCAATTAGGAAATGGAGGGTTTATATTGACCTCACTAACCTAGATAAGGTCTGTCCAAAAGGCTACTTTCTACCTAGAATCTACTAGCTGATGGATGCCACTTTCCCTGTAGCGCTCCCTCAACCTAGCTGGTTGAATTTTATTTGAAAACATTAGTTAGGTTGAAAACACTAGCATTCGTAAGCTTCTTTGAAAATCAAGCACCAAAAAGCGGAAGGATTGAAAGAGTATTTTATTTCAAAACTTTACTTTTATAAAATATTTTCAAAATGAGACATAAGCATATCACGATGGGATGAATGGATCTACTGCTCCGCTAACCTTCGAGAATTTTTCAGTAGCTCTAAACTTCATTACAAGAATTATAATGACTTAACAGTAAACAAAGACTATGCATGCATATAATGTAACACCTTCTATCTTAATTATATCATTATATAGGTCAAATTAGGAAGTATTATTCTTTCTTAAACCATAACTTTAGCATGGGGAAAAATGGTAGGCAAGTTTAAATTGTTTAAAACTTGAGAACAAAAGAAAATATGTGGCATTATTTTTTGAAAATTTCTTTACAAAATATACAGTCAAAAATTCCTTATTAGTTTGTCTTGATATCAATAGTAATATTTATATCAGATCAAAATATCGAAATACAAAAGTGGCCTATAAATCAAGCCTATCTACATCTGTATAATCATGGTGACAAGAAAGCGTACTAGCCAATAAGCAACTGTATACATCACATGTCTTCTCACCTACATTATAGGAACTGAATAAGCTAATGCTCAGTAAGTAAATATCGTACATTTTCATGAACGTGTTTCATGCATAAACTTTATTCAAATTCCCATTGTACTATTTCTTTCTTAACTTTTTATTTTGATACACTTTCCTTAGAAAACATTTTGTATAAGGCCTTTAAGTACACTACAAAATAGCAGCACTCGGTAGGCCGTGCCTACCTATGCGGGAAGGAAACATGTGGCCAATGTGAACCATACCTTCCCAATGTAGACTAACTTGGAAATGCACCTCACATATCTCATTGTACAATATTCAGTTTTGGTAGTTGGTAAGCCATGCTCACCTATGTGGGAAGGACTTCTACGTAATCTATACCTACCCAATGCAGAAAGACTAAACGATGCACTTAAAATATATCTCGTACTACTTAGGATCCGATACATGGAAAACTTCACTTTTTTGAATATTATGCTTAAATGATCATGTTATACTTATGTCCTTCCTAAAATTTACATTAACTATAGGAATAATATATATTACTATAATACGCATAAATATGTAGGAAAAACATCTTGTATCTATTACTTTTCTTGTAATGCAGTTAAAATAAATCTTTACATAACTTGTGTTTGTTAGAAAAGATAGTAAAAAGAGTCAGTATCCTCTGTGACAAGATATGTGGAAGACTTGATATGAATTTTATTACTAAAATAATAACAATAAAGTAAAATACTTAAAGAAAAATGATCATACGACTGAAATTACAACTTTCATAAAAATCAGGAAACTTAATCACAAAATGACCTGAAAGCATACAAGTCATTTTAGATATGTAGCAACCAATAACTAGCATTGAAAATTAATTAAAATCATCAAAACATGAATGCTAGTTCTTTAGCACAAAAATGATTCAAAATGGTAGAAATTTTGTAAAATTTAGTCCATTTGCTTATAAATAGTACCATTTAGTTTTAAAAATATTTGGACAGTATGTCCCTTATTTTAGGACATTCCTAGATCTTTTAAATTATGATTTAAGACATGTAATAATGATTGACAAGCCAATTCCCATATAGACACATCAAAGAGGATCATTTAGAATAACTTAAGTGCACTTGAAAACCTTTCGGTTTAGACGAAGTTTAAAACTACTTTTACACTTGTATATCATCACAACCAGTAATGAAATAAGTATAATACATAATAGAATCAATAAAATATACACTTCAAGTTTAGAAAATTAGATTATAAATATAGGAAACTTAATATACTACACATGAAAACACTTAAATCCATAAATAGCAAACTTAGGACTTTAGGTTCAACTATAATTCACCACTTAAATTTTATGTCTCTAGCAATATGTAAGGTTTCCTAGGACCTTTGTTCCTCAAATAAGAGCTATAGTCTAAGAGTTTAAGCAAAAAAAATAGATTACCAATTCTAAATTCCACAAAGGCTTAACTTAACTAGTTTGGGTTTTTGCTGAAACTCTTGTATTATACTCCCACATGTCCGATTTCCAAGGTTTAAATATAGACTTTAGGACTGAAGAGGACCGGAGGAAATTTTTACTTAAGTTGCAGCAAGTGGAGAATTGACATTAGAAAACAAGACATAGGGAGAAGAATTATTATATTTACTTTAACTAGTTTGAAACTTTGTTGCTTTTTAGAGCTCTAACTTTAGTTTTAGTACTTAGAAACTTTTGGATATGTGTAAAACAAGTGGAGAGAAGCCTAGAGTTGTTTTGGTCATGGCGGGGGAAAAAGAGGAAGAAAATAACCTGATTTAATCCAAAAGTAATGCTTAATTGCTAAGAAAAGGTATAACTTAAATTCTAAGGGATATTTTCAGTAATTTACTTCCTAACTTTTTATATGTCCAGTTCTAAAACAGTCATGGCTTACTTACCAAGTTTTTATCCATTCCTATATACTCAAGTGTAGACCAAAATTATGAAATCTAGCTTAGAAGATAAAGTATAGTCGTACTTTAACTTCTGATTCTATCTGACTAGCCTTATTGAAATCTAGTGGAACCTTACCCCATATAACAAATTTTAAACATAAAAATAAGTCAATTAGACTCCAATTAATAATGTAAACAAAGTATCCATGCCTAATTATTAGAATTCACAAAAATGGTATTACGTGATTAAGATAAATCTAAGCTAGCTAAGTCCAATAAAATATAATTCAGTGCAGTGAATGTTTTCTCTTGCTTACCTAGAACTAAAATTTTTAAAAATATTAGAAATGAGTTCTAGACATTAAATAAAAGCTATTTGATATATTAAATGCACTGTGAATTTGGCTATGAGAAGCATAGAAAAATGCATTTTACTGAGAACTATCATTGGACCAAATTATCAGCAAACATGATTTTCACGTATATGCACATTGTATTATATTCATAAATATATTCTTTATTCCTTTCACACACTAAGCTCTCTCTCTGAGAGTACTGAGCCTTTATACTGCATAGGAGCACTTTGACAAATATTAGTACAATAGTACAAATCAAAAGTATTTAATAATAAGAAATTAACACTAGTTACATGATATGTTTATTATTAGCTTATTATGCATAGGAGAAACTTAGGCATCACGCATGTTTATTATTAGCTTATTATGCATGGGAGAATCTTGAGCATCATATTCTTTCTCTCCTTATTAAATTTATTTCTCGAAATTTGCTTACTCAAATAAGTGAGGATACTTAGTTTCATCTCTTTTTCTCTTTCCTATGTGGCCTCTTCTATTTCATGTTTCCTCTATTGTACTTTGATTAAAGGATTTTTCTTATTTCTAAGTTCCTTTTCATTCTAGAATCTCTACTAGTTATTCTTCATAGATCACGTCTTGCTCAACTCTAACAGCTCAAAACTCAAAATATATGGAGAGTTTGGAATATATCTTCCTAATATAGAGATATAAAAAATGTTATGTACATTCGACAATAAAGGTGGCAAAGCAAATTTACAGGCAACATCTCAAATTTTGTTAAGTATCTCAAATAGGCCTATATATCTAGGACTAAGCTTCCCTTTCTTCCCAAACCTCATGATTCTTTTCATGGGAACAACCTTCAAAAAAACTGTCTCCAACATTAAATGTGACTTTTCTCCTTCTAGGATTAGCATAACATTTCTGTCTATTTTGTACGGCTAATAAGCTTTTGCGAATCTTTCCTACTGCTTTAGTTATTTCTCTTACTAATTCTGGACCAAGATATTTCCTTTCTCCCATTTCATCCTAGTGAATTGGAGATCTATATTTTCTTTTATACAATGCTTCATATAGAGATATTTTAATTGAAGCTTAATAACTATTATTGTAGATAAATTTTATTAGTGGCAAGTACTTGCTCTAAAATCTATGAAAATCTAATACACAAGCTCTAAGCATATCCTCAAGAGTCTGTATAGTTCTCTCTAATTATCCTTCTATTTGAGAATTAAAGGTGGTACTAAATAAAAGTTTCATATCCATAGCCTCCTGAATCTTTTTTTAGAATTTTGAAGTGAATCTAGAATCTCGGTCAGAAATAATATTCTTTGGAAGACTATGTAGTCTAATAATTTCTTAAACATATAACCGAGCCAACTGATCTAAGCTATAAATTACTTTAATTGACAGGAAATGGGCTGACTTAGTATATCTATCCATAATTACCTAAATAGCATCATGACCTTTACTTATGTTAGGAAGCCCAACAACTGGATCCATAGTAATCTCCTCTTATTTCCATTGTGGAACGTGTAAAGGCCTCAATGTATTAGTAGGTCTTTGATGTTCAACTTTAACTTGCTGACATGTTAGGCATTACTCTATAAACTCAATCACATCCTTCTTTATACCTTGCCACTAGTAATGCATTTTTAAATTCATATACATCTTTGTAGTACTAGAATGCACATAATAGGGAGTAATATAAGCTTCTATCAATATTTCTTTTCAAATTATTTCATCAGTCTAGTTTTATATCTCGTCACACCATCACTAGAAATCTGGAAGGCCACCTCTTTTCTAGACTCTATCTTAGTCTTTAAACTTATCAAGTAGGAAACCGTATTCTAGCCATGCTTGATTCTCTCTAAAATAATATGTTGCAAGGTAAGAACTACTAAGTTCTCCATTAAGCTTGTAGGCACAATCAAAAAATTCCAATCGATGCAAATCCATCAAAAGATATTTCTGATCAATATACTTAAGTGACATAATAGCTAATAACTTTCTACTTAGAGTATTTGCAACCACATTAGCTTTTCTTAGATGATAGTTAATCTCATAGTCATAATCTTTCACCAGTTTAAGCAATCTTCTCTATCTCATATTCAATTCCTTTTAGGTAAAGAATTACTTGAGACTCTTATGATCTGTATAGATTTGACATCTTTTCCCATAAAGATAATGTCTCCAAATCTTCAGTACAAAAATTACAGCTGCTAGCTCTAAATCATGAATAGGATATTTCTTTTCATATTCTTTCAGTTACCTAGAAGCAGAAGTGATCACCTTATCATTTTTATCACAACACAACCTAGACAATTCTTTAAAGCATCATTGTAAACAACAAATCTTCCTGATCCAGTAGGTATAGAAAGTATAAGAACTGTAACTAAATGATGCTTTAACTCTTGAAAATTTTTTCCACAATCATCATTCCAATAAAATTTCACGTTCTTTTAAGTCAACTGAGTCAATAGAGAAGTCAACTAAGGAAATCTTTCTACGAACCTTTTATGATAACTAGCTAATCCCAAGGAACTAGAATCTTTGAAATATTTGGTACGTTTTTTACCAATTACTTACAGTTTCAATCTTTGCTAGATTCCACAGAAATACCATTTCCTGATACTACATGATCAAAGAAGATAACTTTCTCTAGTCAGAACTCACACTTCTTAAACTTTGCATATAACTACATTTCTTTTAGGATCCTTAAAACTATTCTCAAATGCTCCATGTGCTCCTCTCCTGAGCACGAGTATATCAAAATATCATCAATGAATACTAACAAAATTATTCAAGAAATCCTTGAATGCTCTGTTCATTATGTCCATAAAAACAGCTAGGGCATTAGTTAAACCAAAGGGTATCACTAAGAACTCATAGTGCCCTGTATCTCGTTCTAAAAGTTGTCTTAAGAATATCTTTTTCCTTAATCTTCAGTTGATGGCATTATGATCTTAAATCAGTCTTGAAAAACACTGAAGGTCCTTGTAACTAATTAAACAAATTATTAATTCTAGGGAGAGGATACTTATTCTTGATTGTGACTTTATTTAGTTCTCTATAATCTATACAAAGCCTCATAGTCCTATATTTCTTTTTTACAAACAAAACTAGAGAACCCTATAGTGAAAAACTTGTGCGTATGAAATCTTTGTCCAAAAGCACTTGTAATTGTACATTTAATTCTTTTAACTCTACTGGAGCCCTTCTATATAGTGCCTTAAAAATTGGAGCTGTACCAAATAGTAGATCAATTACAAATTCTATTGCTCTATAAGGTAGTAATCCTGATTGATCTTGGAAATATTTGATAAATTCATTAAAAACTGGTACTTCCTCTAACTTTAACTTACATCCTTCTTTAGCATACATACACATTATTTCTCAAGTAACTTTCTTCCTTTTATCGATGAAATAATTGGTACTCTTTGTTGGTTATAAAATGATTTTTTTATTAGAAGATTGGCCTAAGAATATTCAAACATTTTGTCAAAATAATTGACTATATGAGTGCATAATATTAATTCATAGTAAATAGAAAATATACAAAGAGAATAGATCAAATACCTCTTGTAGCCTATTAGCAGATCTTAGCTTTTCTGTCTTCTAAACCACGATCTTCTAATCAAAGTCTCAAGTACAACTAAATGAATGTGTAGGCATTGTGCATAATTTCTCAAAATCACACTTTAGGTACTTATAATATTCTCAACACATGAGATTGCAAGAGTTTGTTCTATATAGAATAGGAAGACTCTCTTTTTTTTTTCTCTTTAGTTTATGAAGGCTCTGTAGAAACTAATGCATAGTGCATATCTTTTTTGCTAAGATTTTCTTTATATATATATTTATGAAACTATTTAATAAATAATATATTAATCAAATTAATATATATATATATATATATAACCTTTTAAAAAAGTCGTGACCTTGTGTTTTTTCTAAAGAAACGTATTATATATAACTAATTAATATAATTAATTAAAATATATGTATATATATATTTATATATAAACTAGTAGATAACTCCTTGAAGGAAGGGTGTTTTACTTTCAGTCAGTTTTCTAATTTTTATTTATCTAATTATTTGACAATTAGATATTTTTAAATTCAAAATTTAAACAAATTAGGAAACTTATCTCTCTATAAATTTAAATTAATTGATTTAAAAGTAATTAATTAATAAAAATTATTAATTATTATAGACCAGCAATTTATTTAGATAAAGTGTGCAATAACAGAAATGATGTAATATTCAGTACAGTAGTTGCAAGAGGTAGAATTGGGGATCTATGGACTTGTAATTCAAGTTCCAATACATTATGACAATTAATTAAACTCTTTAATTAATTTATGTAATTTATTAATTCTAGTATTACTCTACTAAAAATTTAGAATTGAACTTTTGAAGTTACAAAATTAATTTACTCAAAAAATAGTAAGCAGTTCATCGATTTAATCATTATATATAGTTCAATCCTCTATAGACCATTCATAATTGGAGCTAGGTCATGTTCCGTTTATCTCTCCAATTATATTTTTATCCTTGTGTAGTATCGATTCTCTAATAAACCATTAATTTATAAATCTATTATAAATTGAGTACTCAAACTTTTCAAGTCCTGAATCAATACACAAGGGAATCATATTTCTAGTGTCCTAATGGAAAGAATGGATTCCATATCTATAAGCTACATTCCTAGCTACTCATCCCATTATGCTCCTAAGATACAAATATTTCGATCTATTTAGAAAACAGACTTTTAACAAGTATGTTAAAGAATATAATATTATAAATAGGAGTCTATAACTACTC
The DNA here is from genome assembly GCA_002914805.1 of Parasponia andersonii. Lineage (NCBI taxonomy): Eukaryota > Viridiplantae > Streptophyta > Magnoliopsida > Rosales > Cannabaceae > Trema > Trema andersonii. The sequence continues at coordinate 434,724 of JXTB01000203.1, read as the reverse complement.
AAAATTAAGATTGATTTAAATATAATCATCTAGTGACATTATTTGAACTCTCAACAGTTAACGAAATTTATGTGAGATTCAAATTATGTCTGGTCCAGTCCTATATAATCGAATTGTATAAAGTACCTTCATTGTGATGTCAACACATCAATAGTCTGGATAAGGCTATTGCATTCTCAATGTTAATAGACCATACTAATAATATTTTATTAAAGATCTCATGCTTTAATTAATTATTACGGACTATATTTAGTTTATTATCCATAAATTTAATCCTTATGTATATAACACGTATATATTAAATTAATGGTCACATAGATAAACTAAGAATTTTCTGATATTTAAAGATATACAAATTATGTACAAATTCAAATAAAAAATGTCATTTTATTAATTTAACAAATATCCAAAATATACATGCTTTTAGGGCATAGACCCTAACACCATTTTTTTCTTAGAAAACCCAAGGAAAGTAAACTTCTCTTCACTAGATTGATGAAATATGACATCCTTATTATTACAATCAATGCTAGCATGATACTTAGAAAGCTAATCTATACCTAAAATTACCTTAAAATCTTGCATATCTAACACTATTAAGACTACCTACAACTCTCTACCATCTTTCTGTATTGGATATGTTGTCAAAACTTGACCAGAATATAGTATTTCCCTAGATTGAATAGTTACATGGTATCTTAAATTCAAATATTCAAGTGATCTGCCCAATTTTCTCACATATACTGGTGATGCAAATGAATGTGTAGCTCTTAAGTCTATTAATGTATTTGTGAGGATATCAAAGATAGTGATCTCACTTGTTACAACCGATGGATCAGCCTTAATATCTATTGTAGTCATGATAAACACACAATTTGGAACTTTCTTCTATTCACTAGAGGTAGAGGAACAATCCTTAGAAAAAAGTCTTGTCTTGCCATGTGTATAATGTGCTCTACTACCCAAAAGACATTCATCTTTATGAGGCTTTCCATATTTAGGACATGTAACTTTATGATTCGAATTAGATTACATTTGTTGATCTATTGCTGGATGCTTTGAAGGGTCTTGTCTTTGTCCTTGACACTGTGGGAATTTCCTTTCACCTTTATTAAACCGTGGTTAAGAACCTTTTCCAAAATTTTTTTTGCCTTACTATGTTAATGTTTCTTCTAATTTCTAGTGCTTTTACCACCTTCAGTTCGGCTTCTTCTACTTCAAGGGCTTTCTCTACAATCTCTGTGTAAGGCACATCTTTTCTTGTAGACATCTTAATATCCTTATATATTTCTGCTTTGATCCCCTATAAAAATTGATTTACTTTCAACTTATTAGTATCCACCATATGAGGAGCAAAATGGGATAGCTCATCAAATTTCTTTATGTAGTCACACATAGACATGCCATCCTACTTCAAATTAGTAATCTTGGCTGCCTTTATCATTGATGAGAGTTCCTAAAGTACTTTGTGATTTCCTTAAATCTCTCCCAAGTCAATCTGGTAACATCAGTGATTGACTTCATGGAATCCCACTAGTGCCTCATGTCCATTTGGAATATATAAGTCACATAAGAAACTTTTTCCTCCTTAAGGATTTTCATATAGTCAAAGATACCTTTTATACTCTGAATCCACTCTTTGGTTAACAATGGATCAATTTTACTCTTGAAAGCTAGAGGTTTATTTTTCTTGAGCCTTTCAGAGGTTGGTTCATTATTTTTTTTGTCTAGCTACAACTTGTACTAATAATCGTTTTATAAGCCACTCTATCTATTGAGCTTGTCTCTCTACCAACTCAAACAATAGATGTATAGTGGTATCTTTGTCATTCTTTTGATCATCCCTCAACTAGCTAGTTTGACTTTTACCCCTTGGTATTATTTTCTATATAGTGGCCCTTTATATACAAACAAATATAATAACCAATAATAAAGTATGAATCAAACTTATATAACAGAAATAAAGTGCATGTATAAAAATAATTATACTTACTAGTTGACTGAGCTTTCTATCACATGATCATACATATGTAAATAGTCTTTGGAAATAACTGAACCTTCGATCTGATATCATAACTATAACACCTCCTATCTTAACTATATCACTATAGGTCAAAATAAGAACTATTATTATTTTTTAAACCATAGCATTAGCTTGGCAAAAAAAGGTGGGCAAATTTAAACTTTTGGAAACTTAAGAACAAAAAAAGTGGGCATTACTTTCTGAAAGTGTCTTTACAAAATTTATAACCAAAAAATCTTTATTAGTTTATCTTGTCATTGGTAGTAATATTTACATTAGATCAAAATATTGAAATTCAAAAAGTCACCTACAAGTCAAGCTTATCTATATCTATATGATCATGATAACAAGAAATCATGCTAGCTGACTATCAACTCTATATATCATATATCTCCTCACCTACATCATAGGAACTAAATGAGCTAATGCTTAGTAAGTAAAGATCATGCATTCTCATGAACGTATTTCATGCATAAACTTTATTCAAATTCTCACTATACTCTTTCTTTTATAACTTTTTCATTTTGATGCACTTTTTTTAGAAAACATTCTTTATAGAGCCTTTAAGTACACTATAAAGTCGTGGCAGTCGGTAGGCTATGCCTACCTATGCAGAAAGGAAACATATGGCCAATATGAACCATACTTACCCAAAACGGACCGAATAGGTAATGCACCTCATATATCTAATAGTACAATATTTAGTCCTGGTAGTTAGTGGGTCATGCCTACCTATGCGAGAATGATACCTATGCAATCCATATTTTCCCAATGCAAACAGACTAAATGATACAATTAAAATATATCTTGTAAAATAAGTACAATGGTACTACTTGGAATCCAATACATAGAAAATTTTATTTCTTTGAAAATTATGCTTAAATAATTATGTCATACTTATGTCTTTCGTAAACTTTATATCAACTATAGAAATAATACTTATTACTATAATATGCATAAACATATAGGAAAAATATCTTGTATCTATTACTGTTCTTGTAATGCAGTTAAAATAAATCTTTATATACCTTATGCTTGATAAAAAAGATAGTGAAAAGGGTCAATATTCTCTGTGATAAGGTATGTAGAAGACTTGATGTGAATTTTGTTACTAAAATGATTACTATAAAGTAAAATACTTAAAGAAAAATGACCACAAGACTGAAATCATAACTTTCATAAAAATTTAGAAACTTAATCAGAAAATGACCCGAAAGCATACAAGTTATTTGATGTATGTAGAAACCAATACCTTACATCTAAAATTGATTAAAATAATCAAAACATGAATGCTAGTTCTTTAGCATAAAAATGATTCAAAATGATACTTAATTTCGTAAAAACTAGCCCATTTGCTTCTAAATAGTACCATTTGGTTTAGAAATATTTAGATAGTACCTCTCCTATTTTAGGACATTCCCATATCTTTTAAATCATAGTTTGAAACTTGTAATAATAATTGACAAGCCAATTCTCACATATATATATATGTATATATATATATTAAAGAGGATCATTTAGAACAACCTAAGTGCACTTGAATCTTTCTAAGTTTAGAAAAAGTTTAAAACTAGTTTTACACTTGTATATCATCCCAAACAGCAACCAAATAAGTGTAATACATAATAAGATCAATAATATATACCCTTCAAGGTTAGGACATCAGATTAAAAATATAGAAAACTTAATCTACTACACATGAAAATACTTAAATCTATAAGTAGCAAACTTAGGACTTTAGGTGCAACTATAATTCACCACTTGAATTATATGTCTCCATCAACATATAAGGTTTCCCTAGACCTCTGTTCCTCAAATAAAAGCTTTAGTTTAAGCGTTGAAACAAAAAAAATAGATTACTAATTCTAATTCCACAAAAATCTCACCTTAACTAGTTTGAGCTTTTGCTAAAGTTCTTGTATTCCACTTCCACAGAATTAATTTATAAGGTTTAAAAATAGATTTTAGGATTGAAGAGGAATTGAGAAAAGTCTTACTTAAGTTGCAGCAAGAGGAGAATTGAAATTAGAAAACAAGATCTAGGGAGAAAAACTATTAGACTTACTTTGAATAGTTTGGACCTATTTTGCTTTTAGATAGATGAGGAGTAGTGCAAATCATGGCTAGAGAGATAGAGGAAGAAAATGATCTGATTTGGTCAAAAGGCAACACTTAATTGCTAAAAAAAGGCATAACTTAAATTCTAAACGGTATTTTTGGTATTTTACACTGTAAGTTTCTATATATACAGCTTTAAAATAGTCTTGGCTTACTCATCACATTGCTAGATATTTCCATACATTCAAGTGTAGAACAATATAGTAAAACATGGCTTAGAAGGTGAAGTCTAGTCATACTTTGATTTATGATCCCATCTGACCAACCTAATTATAATCTGGTAAAACCTCGCCCTGTAACAAATTGTTAAATATAAAAATAAGTCAGTTAGAATCTAATTAATGATATAAACAAAGTATCAATGCCTAATTATTAGAATACACAAAAATGACATTACGAAATTAAGCTAAATCTAAACTAGTTAAATGTAATAAAATATAATTCAGCACTGTAAATGCCACCTCGTACATACTTGTAACCAATATTTTTGAAAATGCTAGAAATGAGTTCTAAATATTAAATAAAAGCTATTTGACATATTGAACGCACTGTGAATTTGGCTCCGAAAAGCGTAATAAATGCATTTTATCAAAAACTACCATTTAACTAAATTATCAGCAAACATGATTTTCATGCATATGCATATTGTATTGTATTCATGAATTTATTCTTTGTTTCTTTCATACACTAAGCTCTTTCTTATGATACTGAGTCTTTACACTACATGGGAGCACTTCGACAAATATTAGTAGAGTAATACAAATCAAAAGTACTTAATAATAAGGAATGAACAATTTAATATAAAATTGATACTAGTTACTTGATATATCTATCGTATAATATGAACATATTTATTATTAGTTTATTATACATGTGAGAGTCTTGGGCAGCATATATAAGTCATATGATGTGCTATAAAATATTTATTATTTATTACTCCATTTATCTCGAAAAATTTGAACCACGATTTCCTGAAACATCATTTTGGCCCCCCCTTTTAAGCATAACTCTTCACTCAGTAATATAGGAGACTTCTTTGATTTGGCTTACTATGTCTTAGTCTTTTGCCTTAAGAAATTTCAACGATTCTTTTTTCTATATAATCACTAAGCCAGGTGCCATATTTTATAAGTAACTTTTCCTTGAAACTTAGGTACAATGATAATCTTTATTTTAAACATATACTTTTGAAAATATTTTTCACTTTCTATTTGAAAACATGCCTTATGTATTGTCGTGCACATCACTCTATGAGATGTATACATAGTACATATAAATAGGTACAAACTTCACATAATACTTAAAATACTTGTACATATTATGTTCTTGTACTGCAGTAAAAATCATTTATCTCTATTTATCTTTAATTGAGATTCCCCTTATTCTTCTTATCTATACTTAAATTTCTGTTTATCTTTCTTTTTCCTTGTCTTCTGTCTAAAACTTATTACAAATATGGGTCTCTTGTTTATGTCTATGACTAATTCTCAAGCCTTTATTTGTATGTCTAACATAGCTTCTCAATCTAGCACCTAAGTCATCACCATGAGCCTATCTGATTCTGCCACCTAACCTTAATAACAATTTACCACTTAACACGTCTGAAGCACAAAACTTAGTGCCACTAAGCTTATTAATTTGTACATTTGACACCTAACTAGTACTTTTCTTTCACTTGCTTCTATTCGACATATCATTCTTTCCCTTTTACACCTCATCCTTAGCACCTAACGCTTCATACTTACCTTCAACAACTTGTCCTTATGTCTACTTATTGATATCTTGAGATTAGTGCCATGTCACACTTAGTATCACTTCGTTTTTTGACACCTCATGCTTAGTGACAACTCGTGCTTTATTTTTTGTACACAACATCTGAACTTGCCAGTCTACATCTACTAGTTGGCATCAATTTTGATAAATACTAACTTCTTCTTATAGACTATCTTACCATTATAAATCTTTCTAGTTTTACAACAAGCAGTTTATCTACTCTATTTTGTTAGAAATTTAAATTTCAATTTACATGAAAATTCTTTTCTTTCACTATAACATTTATCTTCCAAATCTTACACTACTAAGCTCTTTAGTCAGACACTTAAGTAATATGAATCGCTTAGAAACTCACTAGAAAATGCTGTATCGTAAAACGTGAAATCTTTCTATTAAGATCCTTATCTTATAAAGATATTAAGCACCTCGGATTAGCTCATCTGTAAAACTTAGAATGAATACTCCTAATAGAGAGCACAATTAAGCAATAATGTGAATCAGGATGTGATAGATGGGCATAAACTATTGAGCTTCATGGATGCTTACCCAAGTTAGAATTCTTGTTCTTCCATAATATCATGGACTATATAATGGAGGCTTGACCTCCTAGGGTTTTTGAAGGTTATGAGTTTGACCATCTTGCTTATGTGGTTTGTAACAACCGAGAGTAAGAGAATCATAGGGAAAGGAAAAGAGCATTTAGTGCTTTTTTAGCTTTAATTAGAGCAATTGGTAACTAAACATGTGGCCAGTTCTTTTTTGTGCTCAAAGTTTTATGGAAAATCTTGTACCAATCTATTCGTATTTTGTGGAAAGTACCCCATATTTTGAACTCCAAACTTTCATTGCCCTCCACTTTCAACACCAAAGTTTATTCAAATTCTACTTTAAATTTTTTTTGAATTTCAGATTTTGATTTGTTTAAAAATCTGGGATTTCATATATTTATATAAATGTATTACCTCAAAAAGAAAATTTGAAAAATGTATCTTTGATGTATTTAATGGTGATATTTGAACTCTAAAATCAACCTCCTTTCAAGGAGGAAAGTATACACACTTATCTAAAACAAAAGAAAGAAAATATAATCTCACTTTTTCTAAAAATTTTGTTCTTTCTTCTCTTTACAACTTTTATCTCCTGATATTTTCGACACTAGGGACTATTAGGATGACGTCCAAAAAGTATTTTTTATTTTAGGAGATTTATTAAATATTTTGGATATTTAAGAAGTGATATTTCATACATAGTATTTGAAATAATGTTTTTGTAATGCCCAAGATTCTCACATGCATAATAGGCCAACAATAAACATATTCATATTGCATAATAGACATATCAAGTGACTAGAATCAACTTTACAGTAAATTTCTCATTCTTTATTATTAAATGCTTTCAATATGTGTTATTGTACTAATATTTGTTGAAGTGTTTCCATGCAGTGTAAAGGCTCAGTACCCTTAGAGAGAG